>QXVX01007252.1:0-36159 GCA_013436065.1 Halocynthia aurantium
GAATAAACGTTAATCTGACTATATCATTTTCGCATGCTCCTCGGAAAATTGCTAGTTCGTGTATGTACACCATGATGATTAATTTTTCCAAGACAAATGGCAGTCAGCTAAGTAACTATGATGGGCGGCACTATTCGTGGAATCCATAATTAATGTTCTGGAAGTATTTACAAAGTCTTCAGTGAGCAAGCACTCGACAGAATTTTTAGTAATTACTGCAGACCGACACGCGTCCATTCTGCAACCACCTGTCGAAAAATTTAAATAAATAAACCTTAGTATTTTGCCTCATACCGTCTGTAGGTACTTCAAAAGTTATAAGTTATTTATTGGATGTTTTGAGACAAGAGATTTGCGAGGGCAGCGGGAAGGTCGCAATAAAATGACAGAAACACATGCAGAAAGTAAATGTACTTGAGAATGTAATGTATTTAGACATACATAATCAAAACGCTTTTAGTTTGTGTGAAGTCCGGTTTACATATTTACGTTTCAAAGACAAAACGAGGTACTGAACCTTTTCCGAAGATAATGGAGCCTTTAAAACCAATCGACACGTTCACCTGATCATTTTAATTCCGCACTGTCTGTTATTACTGTCAATTGAAACAGTCCGAAGTCGGCAAAATAAAAATAAGCGTTATTGCAGTGACGACAACTTTAATCTAAACAGTTTGACATGAAGATACTCTTTCATTGTTTCGTATCAAAACAGCAATGTAGGTGATTTTGAGGGCGTTTCGGGCACTAAAAGTTTGGGAGCCATTTGATCTGCCAATTTGGGCATTGAAAAGCTATAATGAATGAAGCTGACTGT
Source organism: Halocynthia aurantium (assembly GCA_013436065.1). Taxonomy (NCBI): domain Eukaryota; kingdom Metazoa; phylum Chordata; class Ascidiacea; order Stolidobranchia; family Pyuridae; genus Halocynthia; species Halocynthia aurantium. The sequence continues at coordinate 818 of QXVX01007252.1, forward strand.
TTATTATGAAGAAAAATTGTATGACAAATTTAGGTAGTTCTGTTTGGTATAAAAAGGGATTACCGTTGTAGGAATTAAGGCATGTTATTTTAATTGCACGAGTCTGGTGTTCAGCTAGATTTAAGGCGAGTTACAAATCAAGCATTGTCGAAACTCGAGTTAAGTCCAATATCGTATTGACCGTGTCGAGTCGAATACATTAAACACGATGACTCAAGACGAATCAACTCTCATTCAAGTCATTATTTTATTTCCAACAAACCATTGGTCAGAGGTATATATTCTGTAGGTTAGTGGTGGTGATGGGATGATGAAATCAACTCTTTTAAAAATACAATAGAATGAAGCTTTACTACGCCACTAAAGATAATAACCAATTTGATGTCACGCTATTTTTTCATAAAATGTTACATTATTTCGACTTATTTAGCCCTTTAGTCTTCAATCAAATATACCAATAATATCTGAAGGGCAAAAGGTTGTGGTAAAATAGAAAAAAGATCACCAAGACCAATAAGAGAAAACTAATTACTGAGAATGCAATGCTGTTAGATGAACCGAGTTTCGACAGAATGTGAATAAGACGCCGCTTAAAGTGAAAAAATTATGTAATGTAGTGTAGAAATTGTGGCCGAACATTGACATAATTGTTTTGATAATTTTGCAACCGCAAGATGGGAGTAATTGTATGTTATTTAAACGTCGCCAATTACAACATTAACAATGACGAGTGGCAAGTGGAAGCTGATTTTAATCCCGCCCAGAGTAAACCTTGTGTCATTGCAGAAGATAGGTGGAACTAACTCAGAGTTGACCCAGCTGATTTAATGGGCTACCGGCAACGTCAAGGTCACACCAACGATGAAAATGACCCCGATGCGGGTACAGTGAGCTCTTGGGTCTATCATCATTTTGTCAATGACTATAGCTAGTAATCTCATAAAATCCTAAATGCAATCTGGGGATCGTTAAAAATACATTATATATATATATATATACTATCGTAATCGTATATATAAATAAAATATTCAAAAATACGCATTTAGATTACCAAGGAAAGTGACATCACTTGAACTACCAACAGCACTACTTGCGGCTAAATTTGAAATGAAATAATTTGTACAAACAGCAACTTTCAGCGGTGTCGACAAGGATGATTCTCAGAATAGTATAACCGTAACTAGTATGACTAGCGAAGTTTGAATCTAAATCACAGCACGTTTTAAATTCTTAGGCAACTGTATTAGCCATGCCTACCCGGTTAGTATTTAAAATAAGCGACAAACTTCGTGAACGACAAACGTTTCGCATTAATGTCATATCTGGCGACCTATGTTGCAATAATATTTACTAAGATTTCTTTCCTATAAATCTGCTGCTTGGCATAAATTACACAATGAAACATGCACTTAGCGGTGTGTGCAGTCTTTCCAAACCAAAGATAGAAAAAGTTTTTAGTAAAATAAAATATGTAAGTACAAGCCTAGCTGTAAGGGAGCCTGAATGGTGGTAGTTATATACAGTACTCTACTCAAATAAGCTCAAGATGAGTCTTATGTATAGGTGGTTAGCACAAGTACAGCAAATGACTAAAATATACTGATACGAGCGATACATATGTGCACTAAGTAGACTTAAGACATTTACAATCCTAACAGTATATACCCACTTTACAGTAAGCCTTGCTAAAACAGACTAATGGGCTGAAGTCCGCGAGACGCCAAACAACGAGTGAACGAATACTATTTTCGGTCGGAATTAATTGACAGCCAGCAAACCCATACAAGAAACAAGAAACACAATATAATCATACCTGTATTGAACTAATAAACAATATATAGGCTGGTGAATGAAAAACTAGCAATATCCTTCATGCTAACTACCTCGTATATTAAACTACCGAGAGTTTAATATATAAACAAAGAAGCCTTAACAGTCACATGAAACCTAACTGCCTCTATGAAATCTCACATTTCAATACAGCAAGTTAGATTTACTTAGTCTATCTAAGCCTCTTCTCAAACTGTAAATAAAATTCGTAACTGTGTCTCTATTGAACTAACACGCAAGTTAGCTTTACTGGGTCTATCTAAGCCTTTCCTCAAACTGTAAATACAATTCTAATGATTGTCTTTATCAAACTAACGAGATTTTTAACAAAGAAAAACGCCAGTTTTTTAATTATTACTTATTTTAGTTTCCTATTATCGGATTGGTATTCAATTACGGAAGTTAATTAAGATTTCCCAATTACATAGATTCCAACGACGAACACATCTCTAGTTCCATCTTTCGGAGGAAAATAAGCAACAATTTTTATTAGATTTAAGCAAAGAACAACACCTCGCAGGAAATTTTTATTTGTATTTGCTGGTTTAATGTTTTCTAGTTAAGCCTCCAATTCCTTCTCATTTGTCTCCTCCATCAGGATGTCGGTTTTCTTCGCATCCTCTTTTCCACTCTTAGCAAAACGGCCAATCCAAGCGCGATTGAGTGGAGCGAAGAACATTCTGATGACAGTGATCAAGATAATACAAAAAGTTAGGCGAAAGTCGTTTGCATATAATACGCGAAGGCAATTATAAATATACGTACAGCCAAAAGATTCCAGCGCTCGCAGAACCGATCAGATCAGCAATCCATACCAACCAGTGACGATTCCAGGCAGGACCCCCTGTAATGACAGCCGGGCCGAATGCTCTCGACGGACTAAGGCAAACGAAGCCTGTCCATCTACTGTAACCAATAACAAAAGCTCAAATTACATTGTTGTCAATACAATAATGTAGCAATCCAGTTACAAAAACACTTACGAAGTAAGGGCAGCCATAAAAACAGCCATACCGAGTCCAAACGGACCCATCGCCTCGTCATAGTTAGGGTTCTGGGTTATCTCTGCTGCAAATATAGTGACTGCGGCTACAAGGATAACTTCGCTGGCGAATAGACTTCCAGAACTTAATTCATCAGGAACTATTAATATACCGGGTAGTTCACCGCGGATAACCTGAATGGGAGAAGGTTGAGATGTGAGACGGTATATTTATATATATACTGGCATTCTAAAATCCCGTCTTATAGGCTACATATAGTGCTCATGCGTGTGAGTATGAAATCCACTGTTTACCTGCGACATAAACGCGGCAAAAACCGATGCGATACATTGGCATATAATGTTTGGAATCAACAAAATGGGCGGCAATGTTCCTACTACGGTCAAGACCATCGAGATAGACGGGTTGAATTGAGCTGGTGCAAAACTGAATAAGAAAAAAGTGCAGGAAAAATTAATCATATAGCAATATAGGAAATATTTTGAAATGTAGAAATAGGTTTTACAAAACAATGCCTACCTCATTTTGGCACAAAGTAAAATTTCCATCCATACAGACAACCCGGTTTGGAATGCCGGTGCGAAAGTGTGCATAAGATAATCCTTCTGCGGAGGAACAACGGACCTGGGAAAAGGGAATTCATACAATTAGAGTAAAATACAAGATGATGGAATCCATAGTAAAGTTGAAAGAAATATTTACATATTCAAATTTTCTATCACCACTGGTGGTCTGTACGGCTCTTCAGCCATAACTCCCCAGAACGTCATTATGAACTGAGTGAAGAATTCAATCATCAGAGGGCGGATGAGCAAGGGAACAGGATCCCTGAAGAATTCCGAAGGAGGCGGGTGCTGTGGCCGAGACATTGTTCGTTACAAATTACGACTATCGAGAAATTAGAAACTTTCGAGCAACAAACAAGCCTAAGACTCTGTAATAATAACATATATAAATTTTGCAGCTTTCAGAACCAATCACAGAGCATTTGCTTGAGTACCATATTCCATATTTGTTACGATGAAATGGAAACAGCACCTACTACATGAAAGAACGCACAAACGACTTTTACATATCCTGTAACCTACTATCGCTTGACGCCAGGGTTCGGTGACTACATTTTCAGATGCGTAGAATGACATAGAAATTGTAACGTTTCACAGCATTCCTAACGCTAAATGTTGACCTGAGGCTTGAACACGAACACGTGCTAGGTGGTCCGTGCGGACTACCACGAAAACCAATGCGAGTTCGCTTTGCACCTCGTTTGCAGCATGGAAGTTGCAAATGAATATGGCTTCCGTGACTTCTCCGCTTTTTAAATGTTAGCAATTCTTTGCAACAATTAAAAGATAATTATAACTCAATGTTGACTAAAAGAGATAAGTCATTACTCCTGGCGTGGCGCTAGTTAATATACAATCATGATGGACGCGAATCGTCCAATATTTTGCAAAGTTAGACAATGTGTCTTGAAGCAGATAAGGTAATAAGCGCAAACATTGAGTGAACACGGTATTTACTATTACTTTGTTGAAGATAACAAAAGGAGCCAGGAATGGACGTAATACATTACCATATAATACAATGCCGCCTTGTAGAGTCATATACATCGTACTGTACACATTAATTAATCGTGTATATGAAAGTTTTACAATCTTGCTTAAACTTTGCAACCAAATAAGATAAGCCCGGTTAGGTTAAATATAGCGAACTCCGACAATGTAAAACATCGGCTGAAGACTGAAGCTATGTATACACTGGTACGCTGGGTTAAATATAGCAAACTCCGGCAATTTAAACTGTCGACTGAAGACTTTATTAGGCTTATTGCCTTTACTTAGCCTGTGGCATGTCTACAAACTAAACTTCGTTCGAATTGGGGAGAAATACCAAATACAGTCGCATATTGCGTTATAACTGTTATGTGCTCATGCAAACTAATGACAAGCACTAACCGAAACGGATCTTCCCATCCAATGCACTCTCCTCTCCCAGCAATACAGCCTGCAATGTACGTGAAAAAAATCATCAGATCTGCAGCTATACAACCCACCCTCTAAATCTACCTTATTGGACCGCCACTGTTAGTAGGTTTAGCGCTGGTCAACTGTACCACTATTAGGATGGTCGACAATACGACAGTCGACGTTGATGACCCTTCAAATGAGGTTGAATATACTTAACAGTAGCGTTAATGTCTGCAGCTTTTTCACTACGCTACACTTGTACATTGCAATCAGGCACAGTATTTATTCTCTTTGAACTGGATCTTGCAGTATACACAAATGTATAATAGGTATTTCTGTATACCTTGAAACAGAGTTACTTTGAAGCTGTAAATTCCTGCGCTTGAAAGCAAACCACCAGTCTGTCCACAACTTAAATCGGATTATAGTTTACGGATACTTATACGTTAATAATCAGTCACGATTCTCGAATGGAAGTCTTGATATATAGACAAGGCATAAGTAATTCGATATCATATCATTGCAATTAGCCCGAGGTGAATGAAACAAACCCGATTTAAAAAAAATTGTTTAGCAGCAATCAACACCCGGCTTAGCCATCGACGAAGCCAATCAGTATGAGGTAATTTAGGAGAAAATAAATGACCTGTACGGAATAAATGTATGCGGTGTTGGTGTTTTTTAGTTTTAAATTCTATAAAACACTGTACATCAATGTGGATATATAATAAGGTCATATTCCACTTGGAGCAATGTACCGAATTTGAGTCGTGTGCATGTGCAATGTGTAGTGTTAACAGCATAAGGACCCAGCTGTCATTGTAATCAATCCTGCATTTCTATCTTGAATATGGCTGGATATTGAACCTTCCACGCGTATAAACATCATTTGACTAAAAGAGCAAATAATATAAAACGTGAATCTTATTTTTTAGATCAAAGGAGAATGGTGGACAGGAATAGGACCTGGCCTTGTATGATTTAACAACCTCTGTCATCAAGTATAATATCAAAGAAACCCTATGACTGATATCGAACAGTTGGAAACATTAATGCTCGAAGGTATTTAGGGGAATGTGACAGCAAAGTAAATAACAACTCCTACTGTACCGGGACGCGAAAGGTAATATCTTGTTGTTGTTGTTGTTGTTGTTGCTCCATACGATAAAAATATTTACGCTGAACTGGAATTTTAGCAGACGCTACTGTCTGAATCCACTAACCACCAGATAGAAGGTAGGAAAATAATCCAAGTAAAATAAACAACGAACGTGGAAATCAGCTATTTGCTTCTATAACCTAGGCAGCGGACCATCTCCAGATAACAGTGGTTTTCCATTCATTGTAAATTAACAATTTTCAGAATTTTTGTAGCCTTTCATCTGACATGTATATGAAAAATATTATATGATGATCGTGTAGCACAGCCCGAAAAGCTTCATTACTGTGGGAGACGATGCTAATATCGAACTGCAGCAGGAGGAGCCTTTTGCATTTTATATGTCAATTTTATCACACGCTAGTTGAGACGCACCATACAACTCCTGAACTACCATTCAATTCTTACAGAAATATATACACGGAGACATATTCAGTATTTTCAGCTTTGGGCTAATTGAATTCTTGGTATATATATCTTTTTTCTGCAAATCGATTTAACAAACTAGTAATATAGTACTTGCGGTCGATGAAATTTAAAATTAGAAGCATAATAAGAACAGCGGAAAAAACCTATACCTGCCGGATTGCTTGAGTGTCCAACGTCCTTGGACCGTGTTTAGTTTCAATGTGTAAAGATTACAGAATGCAGGGAACGAGTGACAAACATAAGCGATAAGTTACGAGAGTTTAAATCAAACACATCGAAATGAAAGAGCCTTACGAACACTTTATGGGTATTTGAGCGATTGCCGGCTACTACATCCAGATAATTTACGCAATTGGAAACTTTTGCGAACCGATACGTTACAAGATATGCAAATTTTCTTTTTTTTTGCAGGATTTTATTGCTAAAATTAGCGTCCTTGTTAAACCTTTTAACAAACTCGGCGTCAGCATCCACTCAAAAATGACAGGAAAATGAAAATAATTTTCAATATGACTCATTTTAATTCTGAAAACAGCGGGGAACAAAAGTCAAGATATCAACTGTGACAAAAATAAATATATATTAAAATAAGCTTGACTACGACCAGGGACGTTGTCTGCAGCAAATGTTGGATGGGAGTATGCATTTGTATGCAATACTATGACTATAACATCAATGCCCTAGATTTTTCAAGCAAATCTGTCGACTAGTACAGCATCTACACACCGCTCAGCTCTGTATAACACCACACAGATCAGCTGAGATAATACCATGCGTATGAAGGTTTCATATATACCAAAAGAGTCATCAAGAATCGTCATCTTCCGATGTTTCATCATCAGTTAAATCTGCCACAGGGAATCTTAACAGTGCTGCGATACCGGTAAGCTGCGCAAGTTCTATACGAAAATAGATCATATTGACAATGGGATTCTGGATTTAATTATTTTTCAAAGTTGGCACGTGATGTCAGTAGTTATGTACAACAGGGAATTAATAGTCCATCTGTTTCGCATCATGACAAGATATATCGGAATATTTCAATAATACTAAATTTGAATGTACGTGATTGGTTATGTGTGTACCCTATGTGTTTTTCTACAGATTCTTAGTGACTTGGACGTTCAATTGAAATTGCGATCTTCACGCGAAGGCCACTTAATTCCAGCGCAGAAGTCTAGGGCAGACATTCTAACTCAAAAAAATAGATAACAATAAAATGATACTCACGTTCACCGGTAATATGCATTGACGAAAACATCCGAACTGTTCCGCCATTGTAACGTACGCTATCAACAATTCGGACCAACCGTTTACGCTTAGCAACGTCATGTGTGCGCAACAACGAATCGCATATCAGCAGAGTATCTATAGCTTGCACTTCGCTCGCCTTTTCAATTTCTTTCTCGCTTTGTGAAAAGGAATGGAAAAATATTGAACTTGCGGTAACGGACAAAAATCTTTTCCTTCTTCAATTTACTCGCAAGCCGTTGTTACTACGTTAGTTACACGTATTGTAGCATTGAGAATGACGCTGCACTTTGGGTAATTACTGTCTACTTCAATAGAGGATACAAATTCAAGTCATACTTTTCACGTTATAGTTTCATTAGTTAATATTGACATCGCTACGGCAATCACTTTACACCGCGTTTGCTTAAACCAAAACATTGGTGTAGATAAAAGAGAAGGGTATTAATTTATCTTCACAAATATCGTATGCACTCAAATAATTTATTTACTTTAAGAATACAAGGCTGTTACTCAAGCTTGATGCAAAGATAATTCTAGTCAATTGTAAAATATTGCAAGAGAGTGAAAATTGCAATCAGATAATACATATATACGTCCTTATGGGTATGCTTCGAGTTACCATCGCGTCAACTCCTTCTTTTAGGGTCAGGGGATTTATGGATTTCAACCAAACATCAGGGATAAGTCGCTAACATGCTAAAAATTGCAAAGAAGTGAAAAAGTGTTATCTAAAGCATCATACCCATAATATGCCCTGTTCGGTTCGAATTGCAGCATTTTATAAAACGCTTCTAGGGCACGTATCTCGGCTGCCGCTTTCGTATCCGAAAGTTTTGTTAGCACGGCAGGATTGCTCAGGACTTCTGCAAGAGAAAAACAAATGTTGAGCTAGCACAGCGAGCCAATAGGAAGTACCCATTCAAAGCAGAGTATTTGAAAAACAACAAATCTTTGAATCAGTTAACGTGTCTACATATTGCTGGGAAATAGAAAACATGCCGAGATAAGGAACAAACAAGTTCAGATAATTAGTTTGATATTTAACTTCCTAGTGACGCATGTAAAAAACAATAGTTAAACACCTTCAACAGAAAAAAAGGAAGCTTACATGTCAAATAAATAGATAAGAGAACAAACATTTGCCACTTCTAGCAGACAAACAAGTCAAAATAGTATCCAGAGCACTTGCATGTATGCAAGGTTACCTATGTCAGCCTTGGACCACACCCTAACAGACTCGGTGTGGCGGAGTAATGTGGGTATGAATCAAAGTGCATATCATGTTGTTTCCTATACACATGTAACAACAGGAATATTATGTCACGTAGCATTGTTGGGTTTTGGTCATAAATTGGCTTCCCATAACGAACTAGCAAACTACCCAAACACATATCATCTAACGCATATGTAGTTACAAATACAGAGAAAGTTCCATCGCTAAGACTTCACCCTGTGCAGTGCCATGTATTTCAATGAATACCAAACTATGAGTTGGAATGTAGTTACAAACTCACAAATAGACTTACACATGTTACCCTGATAATTTTGAGTAATATTACCCAACGTTTTAGACTACAAGACTCTTTGGTCCCAAATTACTGGCACTTGTCTGCCATGAATATATTTAGATGTAGTTTGGAATGTCAGAAATCGTTTACAGATGACATTTGTCATGTTCGGCTTTTAATGTCCTTAGCTGTTTTAAGAATAAGCTTATCCTTGAAAACTTGTTTGTTGAAGAAATGACTGCTATGTTAATAGAGACAGGTAGGATAAAACATCTATATAGTATATATATATTCTTATCTGGTTGTTTGCTAGTCACGCCAATGTTGTTTGACCAGAAGCTACCATATATGGTAAAGGTTATTTATGTAACATAGGGAACGTTTTTGTCTATACATTTGTCATTTTGTTTTCGTGAATTATTTTGGATTAAGATTGTTCAGTATATGGATAATTTTCAAACTGGATTCAGGTTGCATTCAAAATGTTTGTGACTGAAAACATGTTTCATCCAACATGCTCGTTGCAATGATGAGGAGAATGACTGAACTTTCGATTTATCTGCGTTGGTAACCGCCCAGTAATAGCTAACCGGAAAAATCCACATTACCTTTTAAAGAGTGCTTGAAACCGGAAGACGAATGGACAAGCAGAAATTTGGACTTGTTTTCTATCAACACCCTGGTGTCAGTTTTGATGGCGAAATTGAACATATACTCATAGAATTGATCCTTGACAAATCCAGGACTTGCAAGCAGAACGCATTTCACAACTGAAAGAATTCAAATCATGTTAGGGTGAATACGGTGATCATGAAGTAAGAATGAATGTGAAAAGTAACCATGCATGAAAACCAACCTTCAAAATTAACGTGACGAAGAATCGCTTGTAGTAATGATTCAAAAAATTTTTCTACGCCCTGAAAAACGAACAAATTTTACCATGGTATTGACATTATCAGATGGTAACAGAGTAATCCAGCCTTGCATGAGTAAGCATTTAGTGGAAAAGCTCTCACAGCTATATATTCAAGATTCTTATTTAAATTGCCAAGGGATGGACCTAAGTCGGATTTGTACATGCATTATTCTGAGATGCATCTGAAACAATTGTATTTTGTGAATGATAACCAGCTTGCTCTTGAAGGTATTGTTCAAGAAAGTTGCCAGTCTGTAGTGTGCAAAAAACTACCTTATCGTGCTGTTGAGAACTTCCTCTTTTCTTTCGTGGAATATGCATCTCAATTTTTGCCCTGACCAGAGTCATGCTCGACAACACCAAACACACATGAGCGATTCCCTCTTGCATCACAATGGCAGCAACATCTGCATTTTGTGTTGGATCACAAGCAGCATCTGTTAAACAACATTTCTCCTTAAATATACCCAGGCACCGAGCTAAAATATTTTCAAATCATACCGATTCGATCCAGCACGACACTGTCCCAGCAATTTTTCGCTAAAGTGAATTTTTTATTTGGTTCCAAATCCAGTGTATGATATGCTCCCATCTAAATAAATGATTCAACAATTGGCATGCTGCAGTAAAAATCCCACCTTTTTCATATGAACATAATACAATTGTGGATAAGCACTAGCAAAAATAAGTGTAATGACTTTATTCAACTTTGGCAAAGTCATTAGGATCCTATAATGACAGTCGTTGCATCATAGAAGTTTTACTAGTTCTATAAAGAATTTGACTGCGTGATTATATGGCAACATTTATATACATTAACATTACTGTATATATCTACTGTAATACAGTATTTACCTTAACAAACTGATTCTCAACAATGTTTCTTCCTTTGACACGGAGAACACAAGCGACTGAATCGAAGTCAAGGGCTTCTACCGAGATTGTGAGAGTTGTGCGTACTCGACTGCTGCCAACACTGCCGGTGGTGGATTCAACTTGAACCTGCGAATGATCAGATATATTTGATATTCAAAAATAGCTCCGCAAAAAGCTAATATGCTGTCAAGGATCAGCGAAGTGATGATATTTACCAAATATGCAAGTTAACAAACAACTAAACATTATAATATTGTAGTGAGGCAGTGTCAAATGTTGTTCGTAGATGCGGTGGGGTAAAATTTTAGAAAGAGTATGGCCAGGATCCGCATAGAATTATTTTCTTTATTTCATATATATTGACAAGCAATGGAAAAGGTGAAGTATATACCAGAGGCACAGAGTCAATTCACGCGACACAAGAAAGGAATATATGTACCTTTCTAACAGTAGATGAACGTAGACTGTCTCCAGGCTGGATGATGTTGTATGCATGCCACGTATCTTCACCATCTTCAGCTATTAAAGTCACCTGGCTGTTAAAAATACAAAACCAAATCAGATCAATATCAAGTACAGGCTTTATAGGAGGACTATGGATCAATTTTGACAAGAGCAAGTATATGTTGAATATGTAGGAGCACTTGTGTTTGGCAGAAAATTAGGAACCACTATTAAGTATAAAGATGTGCTAGATAAAAATCAAAGGTACACAATTGACTTTGGTTCCAGCACCATGTCGTTTTTTTCCTTCCAAAACTTAAATAAAACCTACCCAGAAGAATCTTTGTTGATGTTACGATGTATCAATTTCATGCTTGAGCTCAACAGTATGTTATTAGATCATAATTACTGTAACTGTTGGATACATAAAAGACAATAATTTAACATAACAATAATTTGAATGTGAATACTTTAGAAAGTCCCATAGAATCATATATCGAATTCACATCATTATCATGCAAACAGTACAGTACAAGTATGTGATATATTCATTCATTGATCGGCAGTTACTGGATTAATTTTATTTTAATTCTACAAAAGCAGCCTCTTTTCACAATGCTAAATTTAGTATCTGGAGCTGGTAAATTATTTTGGGGAGATTAAGATAAAATATACAGAATGTGTACAGAATTTTAATACCCATAAGAACCATCTACACAGAGGGACAGTAATAGGCAGCGAATGTCTAGCATACTTGTAGTGCATTGAGTTAATATAGTTTGCATATACACTTAGAGATCACAGGAAAAGTACACAACATTTCATTTCCTATACATCATGTGATATTACAGTCTCTACTATGCCACTTAGCAGTGTTCAGATCTCTCTTTTCATTTGACTATGTAATGATAAGCACCATTGATCAGATATGTTCATTTCTATGATAAAAATATTTAACTGCAACTGGGTTTTGCAATGAATAATGAAGCTTTCCTTTATCGACTGCAATACAAAATGCATGATGCAGACTAATTATTCATATAAATAAGGAGTCAGAGGTCACAGAAAATAAACAGGCGCCTAATACTCAGTACCAGTACATATAACTGCATTTAACAATCGATACAACTTATATAACTTTTAAAGAAATGAACACCACGATTATATGCATTGGATGAAAAACTGTTAACTTTGTTGAAAGGATATTCCAGCCCCATTTATTGCAAATGCACACTGCATACAGGTGTACATAGAATGACAATATGCCTAAATTTTATGCAGTGCAAAAATTCCATCCTCCATTTTTTCATGTCATGCATATATGAGCCATTCATATACACTTTATAGTCTACATAAGTTAGCATCTTCTTTTGTAAAGTCATCTCTTGGTGATTGGTCATTTCTTTTCTTCTTGTTCTCTTTTTCCAACAAGATCTAAAGGATATCAGTCTAGGACAACAATGGTTATAAAAACCTATTGACCAATAACACAATGTAGAAAAACGTGAATCCGACAATGCTGACGACCGACTGGATGGAAAAAAGACTCGTGTGAAATATGCAGAGGTACCAGAGAAAAGTTAAAAGAAGACCTGTAAAAGAGGACTATCATTAACATGGTGAATAAAAGATTCTAGCACTGAACTTGTAAAGATTGGTAGAAATTGATAGGTATACGAGACACGAATGGAACTATGTATAACTTGGTAACAAATTAGGATCCAATCTGTCTGAACCAATTATGAAAATGAATATAAACTTATTGCTTTGTCATATGACATGGTGCATGAATCCTATTGTGACTGAGCTACCAAGTATAGAAAGTTGGAATGTAAAAGTATTATTACCTAGCAAAGGTAAAAGCAACGAGCCAATGTGCAATTCCTCAGCTGATAATTCAAGCTGTCTAGATGCGCTATTGGCCAGGTGACTTCCGGCGTCTGTAACATCAGTGTTGGACAAAAAACAGTGGATAACCGGAGCACTTGTGCTATTTGTAGTCTGTGTATGGAAAGAGATATAAAGAAATCATAAAAACATATCCATAGAATATATCAGTGAGCTGTTATGCGAAATACAATTACCGTTTCGTCAACTATACGTAGTTGTTTCAACGTCTGGGATCCATCTCTCAGAACTTGTCCTCTGTATATTAATCTGTATCGACCGGCAGTTTCGGCAGGAAAATTACACCTATAAATGGTATTGAAAGTAGTTTTAAAAAAGTAAGGTTTGTTGACTGTGTCATTTACTGCTATACATAGCTAATACTTGAACTATGTGGTAGCTACAAAATCTTCATGCAAGTACGGTATACAGACAAAGGAATTGAACATGGAAACAAACCATTGTATTGACTGTATATATCCCACCACCACTTTGGATGGCTCGATATATGTGGATCAAGGGAATAATGATAAAAATTACATCCTCTATGACACATGTACACAAAGACCGTTTAACTATTTCATTATATAAATATTTTTTCAAATACAAATGCTGCTTCATGATCAATATCGAGATTCTTCAAAATGGATAATGCTGCATCATAAATAAGCAATAGTAATCGAGTACAACAAGAGCTTTATGTAGCTATTCTGAATACCGTCTAAACTGATCCAATGTTGCATCCGGATCTACTTGAACAGTTTTTACAGTTTCGTTAATGAACTTTAATCGTATCGACACAGTATTGGCGGTTTCAGGAGATGGAGTAAGTTCTAGATAAAATAAAATCTTGGGTTACTAGTTGCACTGATTAATTGGCAGATAACCAATAATTCCTGCTTTTCATTATTATTGTATGCTGGAGCTAGAAAACCATCGGTGGCCGAGAAATTCAGAAAACATATCGGATTCAACATGAAAAAATATCCAAGAAACATATAATATTCCCTGGGACACATAAACTCAGCCCACCATTGTTATCTAACCCTATTTCAAGTGCCCTAACGTGCTGATCTACATTATAAACAGACGGCGCCGATAATAATGTAAGGCTAATCGGTAATCGCCAATCTGCAGTCCAATGCTAGTTGAGTATACAAGTATGACATGTTACAAAGGAAAAATGTTACAAAAGAATATTTACCCGAATCACAAGGATTTATATTCACATCACTAGCATTGTCGTTGGTATGCCTCTGTCTTAGAACAGAATCTGTATTCTGTGTAGAAACACCACTAGGTTCTATATTGTTGGCACTGGTAGAGGGGGATTCGCTTTGCGTTTCTGAAAGACAATTCTCCTGTGAAGATACTTCTACTAACATAATTTGAGTACGACATGGTACAAGAGAATATTTACCTGGAACGCAAGGACTTATGTTTACATCACTCGCGTTGTCTGTATGTGTTTGCTGTAGAACAGACTCTGAATTGTGAGTAGAAATACCGATAGTTTCTGGAATGTCTGTACTGGTGGAAGGGGATTCGCTTTGCCTTTCTGAAAGACAATTTTCCTGTGAAGTTACTTCTCAGGAACTTCTTTTACTAACATAATTAAGTACGACATGGTACAAAAGAATATTTACCTGGAACACAAGGACTTAAGCTTACATCACTCGCGTTGTCTGTATGTGTCTGCTGAAGAACAGAATCCGAATTGTGAGTAGAACTCCCGATAGTTTCTGGAATTTCTGCACTAGTAGAGGAGGATTCGCTTTGCCTCTCTGGAGGACCACTCTCCTGTGAGGAACTGGTGGATGAACCTACTGGAAATAGAGAGATAGAGATAATTGGCAGATTTTGGCAAATGTAGTGGTATAAAATCTAATGTTTATAACGCCCATGGGAACCCAACCATAAGTACAATCATATAGCTTAATTGCCAATTGAGGAGAAAGTGTGCAGTTGAATCAGAGTAGACTAAATTGTGTTATTATTAATATTATATCTAACTTTACAATTTAAGATAATAGGTCATAGTTCAGCGATAACATAAGAATGATGGTCTGCTAAGGTACCTTGTACTAGTTCTGTTAAGGTTTGAGTACAGCAGGTCACATATTCACTTGAAATCTTTTCTAAAGTAATCGTTCAATCAAAGTTTCAAATCTTTGGATCATCCGTTTCATTTTATTTAGTTCACAGAATCTCATAGCAGCTAATTCACTGTTATTTAAATAAAAATGATAGTGCCTGTTCTATGTAAGGCGGCTATGTGTACAGGCAACTGGATCTTAGCCAATATCACATTTAGAAGCCATATATTGAACCATGTATAACTAATTTATAAAATATTATATTGTGATGACATAAATCATCTGTCACTTTCATCACTGCTGAAAGAACATCAGTCGAAAATCCTAACCTGAAATGTTAACCAACAATTAAGTTTTATGTGATACAGCCAGATGACTGTTCCCTCCTGATCATTCAACCATAGGCCTTATTCATGTATTTACATGCTTACCAAACGCGCTTCTTAGGGTCTCCGGGCGATTAACAGAATTTTCTTGACTCAAATTGATTTGTTGTGATGAATTTCCATTCGGTTGACTTGCAACAATATTTCTGAAACATGGTAACAGAAAATTAAAATCAAAACCACAAGTGGTTTATATAAAGTCATAATTACCTCACCTATTAAGTTCTGAAGTAACAGCATTAATATTGTCATTAGCCTCTAATATTCTTGTATCATTGACTCTCGTAGACAACCATGCTACGACTATGATGAATATGCCCATGAAAATTGAGAACACGATGGTAACTTCATCTCCAACACCATCAATGAAATACGAAGCCATATTGAATAGTATTAATCTAGAACTGAATAACACAACAAGGACGTCGTCCGATTTCGCAAAATACACGATCTATGTCGTAATAAAATAATACGAGCTGGATGTCTGACAGTTCTTTAATCTGGTAACATATGTCACCAATAGTCACGAAATAGGTATTCGAGTTTCGAAATAGATTTTTCCCTGGTTAACCCAAAGCAATTGACCCAATTTTTTCAGGGAATGTTGGTTTATCTATTACGTCTCATATGTGCCTAATATTAGGATTGGATCATAAGTTCATTTATAAGTGTTGATTGTACTTTGCCATCTAGCGATTGGAAGTTTTTACTTCAATCACCGGTTATAAATGATCCAACAGTGACATCTAGCGGTTCAACGTTTTTACATTACCTAATACTTACAAAATAAAATATTCCAACCGCTAGATGTCACTGTTGGATCATGCATATCCGTTAAGTGAAGTAAAAACTTCTAACCGCTAGATGGCAAAGTACAATGAACACTTATAAATGAACTTCTAATGATCCAATCACGCTAGAATTGAAACATATGAGACGTAATACATAAATTAACATTCCCTGAAAAAATTGGGTCGATTGATTTAAGTTAACTACGAAAAAACTATATCGAAACTCGAATACCTATTTCGGTCGGTCGGTAGTTTTGTTATTGAAACCATTTGGATATCGTGATAATTATAATAGACCTTGTACAATATTAACGTCATCCCCATGCTTTTTTCGAAATGATTTTTTTTTTCTGTTTTGCATTTCCTCATATTGAACGTATCTTTATTTCTTATGATCCATTCAGCCTTAAAATTTCCCATTCCTTGTCCACGGCAATATTCAATCTGTCATTGTTGGCATAGAATCAAGGACATGCTGTTTATGTGTAGCAACGTTAATGCGGCTGATAATCCTCATCTTATTCGTACAACAACACGGCCAGACAGCAGATGGTTTATACATGTTCCAATACGATATTCCATAAGAATGTATATCTTCCACAAGAAATAAAAAATAGATGTGCAGATTCAGAACATCTGCTGTGCAATGCAAGACATGAATACTCGCTTATTAATACGGAAGATTATTTATTCCGGAAAGCATGGAATCTGGCGTGCTGGAATTGTCAAGGTGAACCCGTATAACAGATCATATCTTTCAAAAAAATGCGAGTGTGTGCATGTTTGTGTGTGGTCGTGGTGACGTTATGTTTAAAAAACACGATACCCCGGAGCCCGGACATGCTTCGGTAATTCCGCCCCTAGCGCCAAAATAACACGCCGAGTAAACGTACCAATGTTAAATTGCTAGTACTGTACAGTACTGAAAAAACACTTTAACTTCGACTTAGTGAGATGAAACAGTTCAAATTGCTTGTTATAGTTTAATTCAAATAATATAACAGGTCGTTATCAAAGACGTTACAACACAGAGGAAAGAAAAATCAAGGAAAACATTTCACTACCAGGAATCAGAATTTCAATCTTTTGTGCGATCGTCCGGGTAACAGGTAGTCTACACAACATTTAAAATTTCAGTAACTTTCTCAGTTAGCAAACATTTCCGTGCAACGATACACAATTTACGGGTTCAGGAGTACATAAGAAATACAAGGAACTATACGGTAAATCGTGGCCCAGTTCATAAGATTACATTAGCTTGCTAAAATCTTCCAACGATCGATCCCATTTACTAGATAGCTCATTAGCTTTTCTATTGTTGTCGTTGTTGTCCATAAAGACAGAAGGCAAAAATTTTGAAAGATACGCGTAATCTGATGGTACGTAATATAATTCTCTTTCTTGGGGAATGTGAAAAATGTTGTCATCAACATGGGTGTGTTTGTATTTAAGCCAATCTACATAGTTCGATAAAACGGATAAGACGCTTTTTTCATTAAGGTATTCCGGAGTATCGGAGCTCCGTTTGCCACCAGGTTTCAGGCCTGTTGACCAGTGTTGTCGTTTTTCTCCGACCGCTCTCTCCGAATCTGAAGTAAAATGATGCATTTAATATATAATATTAAACGTCCTGCCGTCAATAACCTATATCTTTTTTGTTCATAGCATGTAGTTAAAGCATTCTCACCAAAATCGAACTTATGATCGAGCAGCGCTTTTAGCATCAGTCTCAGCGAATCTGTATCATCGTATTTTCTGTATTCAGATAAATAAAGTTATGGAATCCAATTAAAATAAATGATTGACACTTTCAATTCTCAGGAGTGACTGAAAATTATTAATTCCAAAATTCACGCGAAAATAGAACCCACTCTGCGTTTTTATCGACGTTTACTTCAGTTTCGAACGATCGTTTTCCTCCTGGGCCCAGACCATTACTCCAGTGTTGCCGCTTCGTCATATCTGGGGAATTAACCACAGGCACTGCAGTGACCTCAAAATTGATTATTTGCAATAATAATGCAATAATCCATATGGACAATGTGCGGCGTAGATATGGCGGCGTACTCATAATTTTTATTCAGTCTTATTTAATCTGTATAAAACTTGAATAACGTATACTGTACATATACATATATATACATTTTCAAAAGTAAGTATGTTATTCGAAGAAAGTATTTTAAAACTATAAGCACAGTAAGTGCAAAATAATCTGATGTGCTAGGAAATGATCTAAACCTATTTTGTCCTTTTATTATTCGAAAAATTAAGGAATCTGGCATTGGTAAGTAAGTAAGAATTTCCTCGACACTTGTAGGAAAATATATATAAGGAATATTTAGATGTAGATTCCAGATTATTTTTAAAAGTAAATTTAATCTACCTCATTTTTTTAAATATAAATATTATTTTCAGTATAACAACGCAATTTATTAATAACTAATATGATTAGTTAAAAAATTAATAAACCAACCGGAGCCACGGGCTGGAGGCTCTAACCCCAGATGCCCGTACCCGGAATTAATTTGCAATATTGGGCAACTATTGTACTGGATCAGGCCCCACTGATAATGCTGGAAAACAATATTTCTATGACTATAGATTTGGAGTCCGATATGGAATGGATTCAAGAATTAGGAATCCATTACATATCCTTCTTCTAATATCGAAGAACCTAACACATGCTGTTAAAAATGTTCCTGCAATTCATTTAAACATTAACAGCTGTACTTTGCATTGACAAATAATTAATTTTAAAAAGCTCAATATTTAATACATTGGAAATTACAAATAATTTTTGTAGGAATATTGTGTTTCATGCTCTCAGTAGTCCACACAATTTTAAAGGGAAAAATCTCACTGAATTGCGTCGTAACAATGAAATACTTGCAAAGTAAAGCCTACGGTCTTCCCTTCTCTCTCTATTCTGTCTTATTCTTCTATTCACCTCCCACGAAGCAATCCGAATAGGCATCCCCCATGAATGTCATCCTATCTTGTGGTACACAGGCAGGAAGCTAACAAACCCTCTCGCAACTACCTGTTCCNGTATAAAACTTGAATAACGTATACTGTACATATACATATATATACATTTTCAAAAGTAAGTATGTTATTCGAAGAAAGTATTTTAAAACTATAAGCACAGTAAGTGCAAAATAATCTGATGTGCTAGGAAATGATCTAAACCTATTTTGTCCTTTTATTATTCGAAAAATTAAGGAATCCGGAATTGTTCAAAGTAAGAATTTCCTCGACACCTTTAGGAAAATATATATAAGAGTTGGAAGAAATAAACGCTGAAAAATATCTTTTGTGTTTTTCCAATTTAACATTCCGAAAATTATTTTCGATAATTTATATCCGCGGAAATATATTACATATCAAATGGAAGGAATATTTAGATGTATATTCCAGATTATTTTTAAAAGTAAATTTAATCTACCTCATTTTTTTAAATATAAATATTATTTTCAGTATAACAACGCAATTTATTAATAACTAATATGATTAGTTAAAAAATTAATAAACCAACCGGAGCCACGGGCTGGAGGCTCTAACCCCAGATGCCCGTACCCGGAATTAATTTGCAATATTGGGCAACTATTGTACTGGATCAGGCCCCACTGATAATGCTGGAAAACAATATTTCTATGACTATAGATTTGGAGTCCGATATGGAATGGATTCAAGAATTAGGAATCCATTACATATCCTTCTTCTAATATCGAAGAACCTAACACATGCTGTTAAAAATGTTCCTGCAATTCATTTAAACATTAACAGCTGTACTTTGCATTGACAAATAATTAATTTTAAAAAGCTCAATATTTAATACATTGGAAATTACAAATAATTTTTGTAGGAATATTGTGTTTCATGCTCTCAGTAGTCCACACAATTTTAAAGGGAAAAATCTCACTGAATTGCGTCGTAACAATGAAATACTTGCAAAGTAAAGCCTACGGTCTTCCCTTCTCTCTCTATTCTGTCTTATTCTTCTATTCACCTCCCACGAAGCAATCCGAATAGGCATCCCCCATGAATGTAATCCTATCTTGTGGTACACAGGCAGGAAGCTAACAAGCCCTCTCGCAACTACCTGTTCCGAGTATTTATAGAGATTTTAAGAGGAGAAAAAGCACAGTCCGTGGCACACCGACCAACCGCCGAGGAGCATATGCGATTGCGTAAAACAAAATAATCGAATCACTGTAATTGTTATTATGACGCAGTCGATAATAAACACACCGGACTGGTTATTGGCTGACGGGTCAATTAAATCTGATTTAGGATATTGACTTCACCAATTTAGAGAATGTAAAATCCTTGAAATTACATATATTCTCTCTAGGAAGATATGGAAAGCATTACATATTTCGCTGCGGTTGCATATTTACCTTATTAAATTATGATTCCCCTGCGTGGAATACAATCATTCAAGAGGACAGTAAGTAGGTTTTAAAGGAAAAATAATCGCGTAGAAAGGAGTTAATCCTAGTAATTTGAATATTTCACTGGTTAATGTAGAAATATGGATCCAACTATCCCTTTTGTCCAGGAAAGAATACACATCTTGGGTTGTCTTGAACGGTGATATACGAATACACAATAAATGCGAAAAATGTAGATTGTAATCGTATGTGCTATACAGCCATAGACTATGAGGTGAGCTAACCTGCTTGGAATATCAGATGAATGGCACCACTCCTTTAATCACCTCTCGTCAGTATTACTAAAGAATACAGCCATTTAAGTGGGTATACCACGGCGCTAGTGGTAATAAAAAAGCCACAGAAATGTTAAACCCAAGGGTATACGGTAAAGTAAAATTGAATTCAAAGTCTGTAGTGGATATTATTACATCCGAGTCAACTAATGCCCTACACAAAGATCAACGATGATGGTCCCACTCCACTTCTTTCGGAAACAAAAAATTATAGTTCGGATTGGAGGCACAAGAGTCAATGAAAATTAATCCGTTACTGGTGATTTTTATGCCTTATACTATGTTCTGCACAAATAATAGAGATGGAGATTTAGGTCCTCGTAATTACGAATCATGTTCAATGTTATCGTATTGAGTATAGAGTTGATTTGAGATACTATACTGACTCATAATATCATGCATTGTGAAAGGAAGTGCTGATTAAATAAAATATTTTCAGTACATTTCTTAAGCATGCGCCACTTCAGGAACCTTTTTTTCGGATGGTAATACAAACCAGGTTGATCTGAGACCCAGTAAAACTAAATGCAATCAGACAACACCACAAGATAAACCAGACAATAATCCTATTTAATAATTACAGTATGTATGTTTTACTGACGAGTGATTTACGATTTAAATTATGCGCGCGCCCGAATATATACATATCATATTCGAATGTCATATACGGAATATATTCGAGAATGACTGAAACCCAAACGAACTTCGTAGCAATGGGGGATAGATAAGCTGGATTAGTCATAGCATAGAATACAAATATAATTCGATAAGCCTTCCTTTATTTGTAGTTAAAACACATTTTAGCAGATGATTCGTAAGATTTCTGGATGAAGTAGAAACTGGATGTTATTGTTATAACTCTGGTCCTCATGTGATTCAAAAGTTCCTATAGATAACATCTCTACGTTCTTCGATACTGATGGCATGTGACAGGCATATTTATATTGGGATGTGGGTAAAAAAGGGATACGACAGGCAATCTAAAACTCAAAGTTATCGGAATGCCAATTAGCAAGCGCAAAAATGACACCAAAGTCACCGAGTCATTAATTTTGCATGCAGGTGTAAATATTATACATGGTTTATGGTTGGAACGACAAAGAGAACGTTCGATTGAGCCGATGACTAATTTACTTATGATCCGCGAGTAATCACTAGTGACGCATGAACTGCCGTATTCTACATCTCATTAGGTGTCTCAGATATCGATCGTCCCCTCTCGCATTCCCTAATTGCCAAATGTTAGTAAATTATTCCGGGAGAGTCTGCGAGAACATAAACATCAAGTTACGTAACATATACAATTTCAGATTTTCCCTAGGAATATGCTACAATTATTTAGAACGCCTTTTTTGTGGAATTGTAACATGATCACTAGATAACAAAGTATAAAGAGCGCCTCCTCTCATGGCACCCCTGAATTGTTTCAAATTTATCCCTAAGGTTAGGGAATTTTTCATTCTAAATCTGAATTTCATTCATTGATTTGTGAAGTAACGCTCACAGGAATGAAAATCATTTCTAGCGATATTTCAGTGGACGCCGCTTATTATGATCTCTTCGCGACCACGGTGTTACGGAATTACAAAGTAGTGTTTCACATGTATGTTTGTGTGCCCTCTCTCGCACCGAACGAATTCTTTTTTCCCCTGAACCTACTTTTCCCGGTAACTACTGACTCTTCTGCGTTGAATAATTCGTAAATATCGGCATAGCAATGTTACACCGTAATACGTAGTAATAGTTTGAGTTGATCGTAAAATATTGAATGAAATAAATATCGACCCGCTAGAGAGAATCTAAAAGGCGTAAAGAGCAATCAAGTGCTGCTTTAAGTTCAATGGAATAATAATACACAAGTTGTCATTAGCGTATAGCGAATAACGGATTATAGTACACACAATACCATGATTATTTAAAACTAGTCAAATATCCTGATCCAAAAAAATGGTAATAATTCCATGGATTACAACCCACGATTCAAGGCCCATTTCGTAACAGATACATTCAATTCCCAAAGGGATTCAGGATCTGTAGAGGCGAGAAAGGTCAGGGGGTACCAAGGAAACGGCGTCTGATTAAGAATGAGACAAATCTTCCGCAGCTTACCTCCTCATTCACGCTCACGTTTCCTGCCTAACGCCTGTCTCCCCACACCGAGAAGCTAAAATGTACCGTTGGAGAATCTCCTTACGATTGTTATTCATACTGCGACAATTCCCTACAGGTCCAGTCTACACTTACATCCTAGTTTAGCTTTAATGTAGCACCAATGAGACCATTCCTTTATCGGAGCTGAGTTTGAATTACAGGGTAAAAAATAAAAAAATGGTACCTCAATATGATGGATTTTCAGGAGCTATCCAAGAATAGAAATAAAGCGTGTAAAAAAATTTATTCTGAGGAAAATATCTATGTTGAAAAGGCTAATATAGGAAATTGTGGATGTATGGAAGAGAATGCGAAAAATGTCTTAATGCTGGATGTAAGACGCTATCACGTAACAAATTGTCCGTATGAAATTAGAGCTTACTCGAAAAAGTACATGCTCACAACAAACAGTAATCTTACTCATGTGAACTATGAGGTCAGCTCTTAACTCAGTACAAAAGTTTCTAGTTAGCATGGTGATTTACAAATATTACGGAAGTAAAATCCTTCAGGGACCGGGAATGACATTAGCCCAAATCCGCCAGGGCCTTCCAGACACGTCAGCACATTATCTCCTTGCTTATTAATCCAGTATCTGTCATATTTTCCCGACAACATACAAAAAATGACTCAACTAAAAAAATGAAAAGAATTTATCCTCTTGTGTTGCGCAACTATGCTGGTTTGTTAAGTAATTACAGACTATTATTCTACGCATTACTACAATCCCTTGGGCAACCGATTTACATTAGCGCGATTTACTTAATGGGCGGTTTCTTACGAGTACTGTTGTCATTTGTTCTTGGCGTTCCTCCTTTTATAAAAGAAAAATTTCAAGTCGGATAAATGTTAAATTACTATCGTTCAATCAAGCTCTTATCGTCGGCCAGGTCACTCAGGAAGAAATAAATTTTGACAGTTTCCCGTCGTTAAAATATAATGAACGAGTACGAGTTCTCATCGCGTTACATGACTTCAGTCATTTAACAAAATTGGCTTGACTTGACTGTGCTCATGTTAGCAGAATTTATTGTTTTAATGATACTTTACTTGAGATTAGAACATGATTTAACTTGACGGAAAATTCTTAAAATGTCCCTACCTGTTTTTCAGATAGAGCTAACAAAGGAAATATTGTCAAATAATACCGAGGAACATTCATAAAAAAATGAGCGCAGCGCAGATGGCAATTGTTCGTTGTAATTCCGGTTCGTTTTTCCATGGCAATGGCAACGGTAAAAAAATGATTACGATTGCCAAAAAGGGAGCAATTTTATAGTACATGCATTAAAAAGAGAACAGTGTTCCCTGTTTGTCTTTGGGAAATAAAAAGCCATGATTTTGAGAATGGCAAGCCAAGATCCTACGAATAGTTCAAACTAGAATTACGCTGCGATTAACCAGAAATGTGTAATGATAACCGGAATTAAAATTCATAATTTCGTAAATTCTCGAACATTAACACCCAGTCTTACATGAAAGTTGAAGGCAAGACAGTACTGCAGTACTAAAGCAATCGCAAAATCACCGGGTCGGAATTGCTAATAGGCTTATAGCGCGGGGACCGTAGGGCTCCGGTCACGGACATTTTATAAATGGGAAGAGAAAACAAGTACAACATGGTAGCACTAGAAGAGAGTAATAAACCTTTACGCCTATTTAGTTTCCTGTTCAATCGTGTATCCTCGCAATTCATCTGCTACATTGTTTGCTCAGTATTTTTTACGTTAAGTTGATTCAACCGGCTATCCATCATTCGACAAGGGATTAAGATATATATCGCCCTGTAATCACGAATATTGATTTTGTTTACCGTCATTCAGCATTAAAAATAATCTCAAATTTCCTAATATGCATGGACAAGTAATCGAAAATATTTGGGAAAGCTGTCACGCTAATGCGGATATTATTAAGGCTACATATGAGTCACATGGAGGTAATATGCTTATTAGGCAAAATACGCAGAATGAGCTTGAACATATCGGAAAAGCAGAGACGCAGGATAGTTATCTACGGTTACTTGCGACGGATTCGCGATAGTGATAACTTGTGACTTTTATTCGTGAATTCGCCTTTTTATATAATTTCCTTAAGACAATATCACGTAGGATTAGTCTTGAGACTTAGAATTATTTTAAATAGAAACTCTCCCATCACTGACTACTGAAACGAAGCGAGAGGACTAAGTAGCGTACGTACTAGGTAGCATTAGCGTACGTGCGACATCTATCGTTTATGAAGTGCAGTAAAAGTTATACTTCATGTGATACTAGAACAGAAGATTCACGACACCAGCGCTTCGACTAAACTAAGGTTCTTGAATTCAGCAGTTTTTTATGTTTGTATTTTGCCTTTCAAATGTATTTGGCCTGGGGACGCGCAACATATAATTCCCATTTCGCCCACAACTCCTATAGCCATACCTAATATTGCCAAACGCGTATTAGATCCATAGGTCGTGTATGTACATATCGCATAGCTCTGTTCATCAATGCTTTTTAGTGTAAATAGCAAATTTAAATCTTTCAGTAAAAACAAACAGCTTTCGCCGATGTCGATTTCCTTTCCTACGCATCAGTCTCCGTTACAACGTGACTTTCTCTCAAGATTGTGAAAGATGTCTTCAATGAATGAAGTTGTAAACTCGTCATTGTAAGGTGAACTAACATCAGCTTATAAATGACCAACTTTCGGCGTGCGTACAAAGATATTTACTTAAGGGGCGACTATTCCGACTCTATGTCAATTTGCTTTATCCCTGTCGTTTTTGCGTCAATCCGAAAGCTACGCAAATGCCAGCATTTTATTATTTCCATGCCCATGTGGAGAAACTATATTGTACAAATATTTGTAAGAATTTCTCCAAGACATACTAGCTGTAAGCTAATGGTTTAATAAATCAGTTCCGGAGCGTCTATTTAACCTTTGATAATAGTAGGATGTCATGTACTTGTGCTAGAGTGAGGGTATGTCAGTTACGGAAGAGAAGGTTGCTATTAGGCAAGTAATATGCAACATGTAGCTTTGGGGGAACTCGTAATTTACGTATATTACGAATTATGGAATTTCAGGAGTGGCTACATAAGCTAATAAGGATACAGATACAGTGTTAAATACTAGCTTAACTGATTGACTTGCAATTTTTTTGATAACAAATCAGATCTT
Organism: Halocynthia aurantium; assembly: GCA_013436065.1. Taxonomy (NCBI): domain Eukaryota; kingdom Metazoa; phylum Chordata; class Ascidiacea; order Stolidobranchia; family Pyuridae; genus Halocynthia; species Halocynthia aurantium. The sequence goes on from QXVX01007252.1 coordinate 27,413, forward strand.
CTTAATCAAGTTTTAATCAAGCAGTTTTTGTACATAGGAGAGGTAGTGCTATAATTCAGAAGAGGGGAATCTGATGATCTCAGATGATAATAATATTGCAGTACTTCAACAGAAAGACCCAAATATTTAATCTAATTAACGCCAGTTTATTTAACGTTGCACTACTAACTATATATATATTCTTCACTCGTACGTTCCAAGCTTGCCAATAGGCGAGACCGTTACGGCCAAATACGTAATGGTAATTATAGTACGCATTAGGATATTGACAAGATTTTATAAGTTACGTGGGGAAAAAAATAATCAGCCGACGAAAATGTACTTTATTTCTGAAACCGGTCAATTTTCGTGTCTTCTGCAATGCGCGTTGTTGTCTGGCGCACTATATTGACGCAGCGGTGTATTATTACATAATAGGGAAGAGCTGTTGACAGAGTGGAGGCCGAGGTTTCGACCATCCAGGACCGACACAAATAACCGATGTGCTGGCTCGTAATGTTTCTAATATTGCTTCACATTTTGGTTTCAGCTAACTTAGGCAATGAGAAGCATCAGGTGCATTGTGCGCCGCCTTACATCGCGGCAAGTATGCTTTCCGCTTATATTGACAGTCGCTACCATATCAATGGTAACTTCTTTGATAGAGGTGTCCAGGAATCGTCCGCTGTGCTTCGCTTGCAACGAGTTCCAAAAGAGAACGATAAAGAGTATCTCAAAATTACGTCAATCAAGAGAAGTATCAGAAGACTACAACAATGGTAATATTTTTATTCTACTCCTTGAAATTGTGACTTGAATTTCTATCGGGAGCTTTGTTGCTTTCGCTATAAAACCGTACAATGATTCGAGTCAGATCAAGTCAAGTCGAGTGATCCCAACCATTTATCTTAGGAACAAGTTATTCAATGCGCTCGATCAAATCAAGCTCCATGCTTGCGCAAGAATTCTCTAATTTAATACAGTACGACGCTCATTTTTTTGAAAGATGGATTTCGACTGAGTCATTGCACCTTGACTAAGTAAAGCCTTCTTCTCCGTGTCATGCTAAGGTTTTGTAAAAAGCCGATTTAAATATTTTAATAGTCCTCAGATTTGACAGCGCATGTATGTCATAAATAAAGGATTAAATATAACTGCATTAAAACAGGAGCGCAATAATGTATCAGCCTCTCTGAAACTTGCTTCAAAACGAAGCGTCTCGTTGCCATAACGGATTAAGCTTAACCCGCATTCAAATATTTTGAGATTTGCTAAGTCTACATGTTCATTTACAACTTTCGTTCTTATTGTCTAAACGGAAGAGAGCTTTGTTTAACGGTAAACCCGATGAATTATTCATTTCACTGATTCTGAGATAATGAGTTATTGGAGCAAAGCATTTTTTTAAAGCAGTCGCGCTTCTTATGCCTAAGATCAAAATGTACTTTAAAAATTTTTCAAGATAATATCGGATTGAGTCAAACCAAAGCTAATTTGAAAATCCACAGTAACAACATTGCTAAAAGCTATACATCCAGCACATATGTCGACCGGTGTTTGAACCCGGGGGAATCGTGCTGACATGCTTCGCAACGGTGATAAATTATCACCTATCATTCCTGCATTGAGCTCCTGGAAAATATGTGCGGCTACACATAATACCATGTTTAAAGCTGCCCCACTTCGCACTTTTCCGCTACTCGAATCCCCAAGCGAGAAATATATTCAGTCTTGGGCTACCATTAAACAAGAGAATCAATCCAATCCTTCTTATGACTCATTTGATATGCTCAGTTAGTAATCCTCAGTAATGTGCATGTGATGGTTGCCTTCCTCATTATTCCATCATGCAAGGTAAAAAGTACACATAAGAATATACCAAGAACTCACCTAGGCTTATATAATATGCACTAATTCCACGTTAACCCCGTTTAGCGCCGATTCGCGCAGCGCTCTGTTTTCAGGAACGCACTGTGAGATAACTCCCTCTCTATTGTCTGATGATATATAGTTATACACCAACATAAAATAAAACTACAGTTAAAGAGATTTTTTAAAGCAAGATTTGATTTATCAAATATATATCAAACTATATATCAATATATAAAAGACTTATTCCCTGTACCCCATTTTGAATTGCCCCCTTTATACTCATATTGCCTCCACGTGGGGCGTGCGCTTCTTTGGTAACTGATGTTCATTTATAATAATCTGATCTACAACGTTTTTAAAACACCGGTTATTTCTGCTGAATAAAAATCCAGCTCAATATTGTTTAAATTTTTGTTGATTACGAGAAAAGATGACCAGGTGATCTGATTGGGACGATTTTTGACCCACGTTGCTTAATTCTCTATTTCAGTCGCATTTTGACTACCAATAACGATGAGAGGCCTTGACAAAACCATGATAAAAACAACGCTGTCCTTTACGACAAGAAAATCAATATACATTGCTAAGCAACCTCAAGTCTTGCGATGTCGTACTGAAACTTTAAAGTAAAACAATTTGAAAGTTTAAACAGTCAAAGATGTGACAAAACTATCAAGATCACTGAGATAATTTAGCTACTTTTGTGGCATGCAGTCTCTGGGAAATTATCGTAATTTCTGGGAAACTCAATGCGTTTCCAGATTATCTTCCATTTATTTCAAACACAACTAGAAATAGTGAATTAGTTTTTGGTTCAACACAGAAACTATATATGTAGTTATCGTTCAATTGACATTGTAAGATGGGAAACGAAAAAATTAACGAAAAAACTTATAAAACTTATTAACATTCTCCACCTGTTTAGTTCCAATGTAAGCTAACAAGTTAAAATCCCATATTACTGCAGATCTTAATATTCAATAATGACGCCCGACCTAGAAAATCCGGGATATAGGTAAATAAACTTCACAGAAAAGAACAAAGTAAGGAAAGTTTTTAGTTTACGTCCACCCTAATAACAAACATGCTCCTTTGTATTCAGCCTATCTCCCTGTAATATGTATGTAATGCGTCAAGTCAAGTCAAGGCCTGTGCCACAATTAGGAAAACTAGGCAGTTACCAGAGAAGAGAATTACTGACTTTAAATAAATAAAAATACTGTTTTTGAAGAAAAATAATAATATATAATTGTTTATAATTTATAACCTATGTTTACCTAAGGAAGTTGGCAATTTCCGTTAGGGTGGGGGGGCCTAAACCGATCCTGATTATCCCACAGGATTGTCCCAGTGGGTCAACTATTTTTTCATTATTCAAACTTGCAGAGGGTGGCTGGTTGTGACCGATTCATAATGTTTACCGCTAGCTACACATTTAGTAGTTGTTTCATTTTATTTGAACTCTAGACATATTGAGAAGTATATCAGTGGAACCAAGGATGACGCATAATCGATATTTCCAACCTGTGTAATTTTATACTAAACAACATTTCTTTCTACAGAACCACGCGACATTTCGCTCAAGAAGAGAGCAGAATATTTGCCAGTGACGGTAAAAACAAATTTTTCCAATCCACGTCGAAGAAAACGACCGTTAATTGAATCCCAGACAACTCCTGGTTTCATTTCGCTCGAGAATTTAACGTCACTAATCGAACTGATAGACGTTAATAGAACACTTGACGCAAGCAATATTTCTGCGGAAAATTACAGCGAACCATTCTATTACGAGAAAAGCTACGCGGACATAATTCCGGGAAATTTCAATGATAACGAATCCCAAGAAAAGCAGAAACAGAGTTTGATTAAGCAATTTACTCAACCAATGGCAACTGATAAGAGAAAAATTGAAGATCTACCAGAGCAAACAAAAGGTATGATATTATGTAGTGAAGAACAATTGCTATCACGGTCTTCGATTTGGCAGAGCCACCCGGTCTTACCCAGATAAGACGAACGAAAAATTGAGATTAACGTATAGGCCTTTACAGTATATATCTAGATTGTTATTTCGACTGGTAGGGGGCAAAGTGGTAGGATTTCATCCTCTCCGGACCTGGGTTTAGTTGTTCTCGCATCATTCTGGGATGCATTCGGAACTTTGGGCTAAATTTGTTAAATATTCTTAGAAAACTGGCAACGTTGTTTCTAGACATACAGAACTTTCCAGCTTTTTTTCATAGATTCCGTTAATAGGCAGGTCACTCAAGTACTTAGGCTTGACTGTATATTTGGAATTTAACTGCTAGTCTACCTTGTGCGATATAGCTCACTATACCCTATGTACATATTAGTTGGGTTCGTTATCTCACAAGACATTTATCATATATGAAGCCTTCCTTCACGATTAGTCACCAGAACTGGGCACTTCACTTCACTCGGGCTATCGGCTATTTTTTAAAGATTAGCCAGCGCATTTCTTACGGGTTAATAACTTGTAACTTGGGATCAGTGAATTGACAGTTCACAGTGTGAATCTGTATGGAGGGGGGTAGCAGGGAAAAATGCTCCGGGGCCCTAAAACGCTCAATAACCAGGCGTCGTGGCAATTTTATCATCACAGAAACAAATGTACTAACATTTATTTACATTCTTCACCAGGTGTAATAATTCTAACGAACTACAGATCGGGATCTACTTTTCTTGGTGAACTTTTCAATCAGCATTCAGAGGCGTTTTACACGTTCGAACCTTTATACCCATTTGGCTTCGAATGCGAGTTTGAGGTACGACAACGCATTTATCGATTAGACATAAAATATATGATGGGATAAAGCTATTTCAGATGATATTTATTCCTTTCTAAATAATGTAATATAATATTAATAGGTACCACGTCGAATCGGCCTATTGCACAACATGCTGAAATGCAATTTTCCCGACATGAATTCACTGTATGACGATATGCAAAAGGATAAAACTGAGAACAACTTGCATAGACAATGTGTTCAAGAAAATTTTTGCTTCAGGTAGTTTGTTCATATTCTAATCATTCCTGTTCACAAGCTACTCAGGCAACTCGATTCAACTGACTACTTCGGAGGAATACCTTCCCGAAAATGTATATATATTAATACGGTAGTGAAAGCAATTATTTAAGTCTAGCTTCTGACTGACACGAAGATGCACTTTTTTCTTTTCCTCATCTCTTCCTTTCGAAGACATCGCAACTAACAAAAAGTATTTGAGTTACTACTAGTAAGAATGAATAGGAGTAAACAATGCTCCTGCTACAACGGTCACGCTTCCACTACGACTGAGGGCGATAATAAAAGTTGACAAATCAACACGTGCTAATCTCCCCAATAGATTTAACATACTTTAGCTTTCTTCACCTTAAATATATTTTACTATTTCGTAGAGTTTACCACGAAGATCTCTGCTCACCGGATATTTGCAAAAAGGGCGACACCACTACATGCTCTAATTGTGGTCCTGTCCCACTCTCTTTGGTGAACAACAAATGTAGATCAAGGAAAGTAAGTAGAACCTCAAGATTTGTAAATGGTCGCGATTTTTGAATAAAATAATAACACACACACACTCTATTCCTTTCAGCTATCTGTTGTGAAAGTAATTCGACTTTGCGATATCTTTGATCTGGAGCCTATTACCCTTGATCCTAGCATCGATTTTAAGGTATGAAACTTGTCGCTTATGTGGTGTAAAAAGAAAGTAGCATAACGCAATTCTGGGGTGAGTGAAAAAAGTTTACCAATCATGATATTGTGTTTCAAAAAAAGATTATTCATCTTGTTCGAGATCCAAGAGGGATAGCCAACTCGCGATTGAAAATTCATACAGATTGGGATGCTGCAGAACAAATCATTGAAACATGCGAGCGACTTGCGCACAATGTACGAGCAGGAAGAAAGTTAGACTGGTTGAAAGATCGCTACAAACTTGTCAGGTACTGCATCAGTCATGGGTTTGAGTCATGGGTCAATGTACTAGAAGTGAGTCGTTTATGACGTGCGTGATACATTTATGTTTAACCTATATATTCTTGATTTTAATGATGAGATAATTAATGTTACGATAAATATCATGAAAGCTTGTGACAGTCGAGATCAATATAGCTTATCCATATTTTATTTTATTTATTATGTGCCCCTAAATACGGGTCATATACTGTATTGCGCTGGGTGAATTATGTCTATGGTCCCAAGGTGGTGCACTCGCGTTGACCCCTCTCCTGAACCCTGGTAAACTAGGGATAGCACATCATAGGGAACCCATGTGGGCGGCAACTATTCAGCGGCTGAAGGAGTACGTTCAGGTTAGCATAGCGATGGAAATACGCGTATTCTGTTAAAAACCTCAACCACACAAAACGTTGGGTTGCTGGGTTTCTTCTTGCCCTGTGTTGATACATTTACTGAAACGCTATTACACCTTTCGCAGATACGAGGATCTAGCAACGAAACCGATCAAATCCGCTGCTGAAATCTTCAAATTCGTAGGACTCAAGTTCGAAAATAGAGTAAAAGCGTGGGTGAAGAGGAACACTAAGGCGAAAAACGTTACAGATCAAGGCGAACTTGACGGCATAAGAGCAAACAGATATTCGAAGATAAGAAAATACGACGAGTTAGCTGATCCCTATTCGACGCGACGAGATTCTAGCAAAGCAATGCAAGCCTGGCGTAGTGAACTGCCCTTTGATACAATTAACGAGATTCAGACTCATTGCGTGGCCGCTATGAGAAGTCTTGGTTACGTGGACTTTTCTAACGCTCAAGAATTACTCAATTTTACCAACACAGCTATTTTATGAGATTTCAAGTGGATCGTGAATCCAGGTCGCCATCCATTTGATGTCGAGATCTATATTTTATTGGTCGCGGAGAGCACAAAATAAAACCACGGGTTTCATGATTGACGCCATGTAATTTGAATGGGTTTTTGGCTGAGTTGAAAGCAATGCAATTTGTCTTGGTTCAGTCGAAGGTAACTCCGGGTAGTATTTCTTACATCTGTCCCTCAACCCAATACAAGTAATAGAATTTTTCCGATAATGTACATAATTATGTTAGGCATGGAAGTTTTTCCTTCAGAATAACCTGTTACAAACTTCTCGGAAACCTATTAAATGTGTTGGGTTCAGGGACAGATTCATGAGACTAAACACTAGTGAAGAACTCAATAGAGCCAAGCCAATATGACCATGGAACAAGCATATTGTGTATTGAGAGTGTCTCGTTTTGTCCCTGTCAAATTTACTATGTTCTTTGTAGCAACTTGTCGTTTTACTTAAACCCTGCGTTGTGAGCGGGGAAAGTGGACCAATAATTATCTGTTCAAATGGCAAGAAGTACAATGGTTCCGTCTCTGGATGAGTAGCAAGATAGATATTTTCCAAAATTTTGGTTGACGAATGTAATCCACTGACCTGTAGAAATTATTTTACTTTATCGTGGTTACTACTTGCCATTAATTTATTGACTCAAACTACCTCGCAGTCTTATAGAATGATGTTGATATCGATTTACTTGGGTGACTCGATTGCACTCATACTACTGCTATATTTCGGATTTTCCGAATCTTTTCTCGATTGGTTTCGGTAGAATCACTAAGTTACAGGATTACAGAAAAAAAGCACATTTTTTTTATAGAATTATGGGTTCGATCGTGGGGTAGTGAAACTGGTTTCAATAATATGACTGTGATGGCTGGAAACAGAAAATATTATATCGAGTACTGTATATAAGTTTACTCTGTTATCACTGTCGTATTTTATGAGGTGTAGTGTTGACCCAAGTACATTTTTTTATCATGGTACTATTATTTAACTTTAGCCATTTTTTATTCAGTTATGAAATTACACACATTATGTTATTTGATTTTAAACTGATATTACAATTTGTGTTATATTGCACACAGTGTTACTTGCTGATTACACTTTTCCTTCCTTAGCAAATACTTAAAAATTATAACTATCCATAATCGTTAAACTTCAAATTACAGCACAATACAGTAAAGGTTGGTTACTGACGTCGATATAGCTAGACACTAAATAGGTAAATGATTAAGATGTGGTTTTAACATACATTGAATTGAAATAACTCGGAATTTGGATGCTTGTTATGAGATTAACATTAAACAGTTATTTACACTGAACCATAAATCATCGATAAGTGTATTTGAAGACACTTAAACAATTTACTGATAAGAGGAGCAAGAAAACAAGTTGAAGAACTAACGTAGCTATTAAATTCAAGTTTCACAATGTTTTTCTCGAATTGTTGACTATTGAATCGTTTATTCTCTCATAGGATCATGATACTACGTAAATACTACGCACTATGATTACCGACTTAAAACGTCCGTAAAGTACAACATTCTTTCGATTCTATTTTGTAGCTGGTCTTATTGCATATTTTCAACGAGATTTAAATTTGAAACCTCAACAGGTTTGACCACAGTGACTCTTTATTGCCATCTAGCGGATGATTATGTCCATAAAAGTGCGCACAAGATGTAGCAAGAGTTTGAGAGATTAGTTTAATATGACACGTTAGATACTCGATGCTTCGACACTCCAGTACCTCAATTTGAACAAAAATATCTCCTAGAACATTATGTGCGTATATAAAAATAACTTTATGTATGTAAACTAGTTACATCGCAACAGTTTCCATCCTGAACAATACATTATTATATAAATAAGTAAATAACAGTGTTAGCAGTAAAGTATACGAGTAGAGTATAGTAAGCAACCTATATTCTTATCCCTGTTGCATAAAAACTAACCGAAGCAAAGCAAGTCTACTACACGCTACCCAGATCAACTGTGCAGATAAAATGCGCCCGGTTACCCGTTCAATTTTTTTTTT
>QXVX01007259.1:0-21872 GCA_013436065.1 Halocynthia aurantium
GAACTGTCAAATTTTAAAGAGATGCATATTTGGCTCTTCATTAAACAACGGACATAACACGATAAGGTTCACGATCTCCAGTTATTTCTCCTCGCATGGAAAACCATATACAGCATATATCGACAGAAATAAGACCAACGAATTACAAGCAACAGAGTTTCTAAACAAAAGGGAATTAAGCATGCCAATCATCAACCAAGTATTCTATAGTCCAGGGGTGTCAAACCTAAATCGCACCTAGGGCCGCTTAAGAAGTTTTGATAAGGGTAGCGGGCCGCACCAACAAATCCAAGATACCTGCTCTGTAATATTAAACCGTTTTAATAAACCAATACAGATACCAGACCTACCTCATGCAATTTTCTCTTTTTCATAGATGGGTAGGCACTGGCCATTGTATCATAGTCTCTAAATACTATGATTGTATAGTAATAAAACTGTCAAATTAAATAGAGCATTTTGTTACTGTGACCGATATGCGGGTTTGACACCCCTGTATAGTCAACTCCAGGAATACCGACGTAAATTTATATTTCTGCACCGGAACCACAGATTAGCAATGGGTTGAAGTTCGAAGTTGACTAAAACACGTGACAAAAAAGTAGGGAAAGCACCTACATTCGGCTGTGCTTTAGTTCAGTGGAAGCGATCGAGCAACAGCCAAACTATTTCCGTATCTGTTTATTTACCCCCTGCTACAAGTCATGGCAGCTGCTGTAAAGCAAGAAGCCTATCTAGAACTGGAAGATCGGTAACTCCACTTGATGAAAATATTTCACGATTTTTTGTATTATTTACATTGAACTTTATTGTTCAGGATATTGATGCTGTGTGCAGAGCACCCCAAAGGCGTGGGTGATCAACTCATACAGCAACGAGAACCGGAAATCGAAGCACAACAACGTGTCGCTGCTATAAACCGTCTTCTTACAATGGTCTATTTCCATAATGGCCATTAAATATGTTTACAGCACATTATTACCAGTTTATTTTTGCACAGGGCAAAATAGAGCTGATGAAGGGAGCTTCGGGTCTCATATATAGACTGAAAAGCAGTACTGGAGCAAGGTAATTTGCAAAAGGGTGGGGGATTGGCAAAGAATCATGGGATGGAAGAAATTAGGATCATATTCCACTATACTCCCAAACTATTGAAACACTAGCAGGAATTCCCAAACAAACATGGGAAAATCCCTTAATGGACTTTCCACATGACAAATATATGTAGAATTGAAACTAATCAAAGAGTTACAAGGAACTTGTATATAATAAAAATAAAATAAATAATAAAATTTCAACAGAATCATTTATACACCAAACCATAAGTACTGACACCTCAAAATATTTTTTCACATCACTATACATTCACAGAGACAGAGTCGAAAAAAAGGGAATAAATAAAGTACTGGTCTCACGATACTAAACTAGGACTATAATTAAAACCTAGACTACAAGTTCCAATGAGATAAAAAGGTCACCAAACCAAACCATCACAAGAGCTGCATTTGCTTAAAAACATAACAACTCATCACATGGTTATAAAACCATCTTTACTCGTGTATATATTTCTCTTACACATCGTAGCCAAATCAAAGGAATAGACAACCAAGAGAAAATAATCTACCAAGTCATAGAGAGCGCGGGAAACAAGGGAATATGGATGCGAGATATAAGGCACAGGTGCAATCTGATGCTGACTGAAGTGAACAAGATTCTAAAAAACCTTGAAAGCAAGAAACTGATCAAGGCTGTCAAGTCAGTTGTGGTGGGTATCTTGAACTAATACAAGTTAATTACCACTATAGTAACCAGGGTTCAGACCAGAACCAATAATCAGCAACCGGAATCTCAAGATACAAAGCAATGATATAAACTAGCATATTAATAACATATAAATGAACAACTTTATTTTACAGGCATCCAAAAAGAAAGTTTACATGTTGTATAACCTTGAACCGGATCGGTCAGTAACCGGCGGGGCTTGGTACTCTGGACAAGATTTTGAATCTGAATTTGTTGAAGTCCTTAATCAACAGTGCTATAAGTTCCTTCAGCAAAAAGCGGAAAGTACTGCTTCAACAGAAGTTGGTTGATTACTATTAATCATCAAATAGCTTTGGAGTTATAGCTATAATGCTAATGTATTTTTCTAGAAATCTATGGGTCCTGCTGCCCGCCATGCTGCATCTTACGCATCTGCCAGTGACGTGCATGGGTTCATTTCAAACTTGGGCATAAGTAAGGTACTTCACTTAGGACTAGATTTTCAATGTACAGATTGTTTTTCCCTAGTCATGATATTTGTCTGACCCACCATGGAAAAGGAAATTGAAAATAGTTTGAAAAATTCGAATTATCTTTTCCCAACAGGTAGAACTTTCGGTAGAAGATATTGAAACTATCTTAAACACGCTTATCTATGACGGCAAGGTGGAAATGTCCATAGTGGGAACAAAGGAAGGACAGAGTAAAATATACCGAGCTATAAAGCCAATGATTGACACCACTGATATGACTCGAATACCTTGTGCCGTGTGCCCGGTATGGAACATACTACATAGTTTCCTTGGTGCACTTAAATGCAATGCGTTTACTGTATATACTGAAATTAGATTGTTTCTGTATGATAGGTTGTAAAGGACTGCCGTCCAGGAGGAATAATATCTCCTGAAGAATGTGTTTACATGGATGATTGGCTAGACCTTTGAACGAAAAAGGTAAGATTCCTAAAACTGAACTGATGTCAAGAGTAAGAAGAGCTTGCCAAGAATTGAGGAAGTTGAAGTTTCAAAAGTGTTGATGTAGGGAATGTTTCCTTTTCTGTATTGATTTGTGGTGGTGATATTTGAATTTTAGTTTTGATACAAAAGAACAGACCGAATAAAATGGTTGTGCTCGACATCCGGAACTGTGGTAATATGTTTACGTTTAAGGGACCCTCAAGTCAGTCATGCAAAATATTATATACAGTACTAGAAAAAGCACCACCTAGCCTTGCTCAGGAGGTTAAGGGTAACTTAGGATTCCCTGCACTGACTCACATCATTTCACCATTATATCTATCATTCACTGAATCTACTGAATGTATAAAATATTATCCAGCATGACTCTCTGATTTTAAGATTGATGTAGGCATTGTAGGGTATTTCTATCTGACACAAGACATGGTCCAGTTCTGTAAGCTAGGGTGAATGATCAACTAGGCTACAGCAATTAATTCGCAGCTATATTTGTATGACAATGGACTGAGTGTAAAATCAGGGTTAGAGGTGAATATCAGTAATTTTGAATTCATTATCCCCAAAAAAAATCACAAGATAATAATTAATGTAAAAATGTCTATCATATTACCTACAGAAAGGAGAAGTTGGTTCAAAATTTCAAATCTTGAGTATATGCAAGTACATAGGCCGAATAGTTCAATTTGGTCATATATATGTGAAGTATGAATCTGGTTAGTGACCATTCACAGGGGCCACAAGATCGAGATATATTGCACGATTATGAGTGAATAAATATGAAGAGAAATGTAGGAATATCAATATTTCTAAGATAGATTGCTTCGGAAATCATCCATCAAATACGCAGGGATGTGTTTTGCTAGGATCTGTTAAAGTGCGATTCGTATTAACACTACTATCTGATATTATCTGGATATGACTCACACCTTGTCAAAAGACAAACTATAATTACAACCTTATGCTGAATAGTGAGAATTCAAGATGGAAATCATTAAATACCATAATAAATATGCACTAACCTTTCTGTCAAGCTTTCCATAATAAAGAAAGTCTTCAATGAACGCCAAAGTGTTTATGACTTCCATCGGCAAATCCGTCACTTTTGCACTGCTGTACAAATATGAGAGTTAGGAGTGTCATGGAAATGGCAATTGTGCTAAATTACCAGATGGTTTTGTAGTTTATATATATATATACTGTAGAGACCATGTGAACTCACAATATTACATTCATATCTGACGTAATTAATGGCTACCCCCGAATAAGTGATACATCATTTTGATGTAGGCAAAAAATGTAGTAGTACCACAAATATAAAATGAAGATCTACCTTCCAATAGCATTGACATTTGAACGAACATATTGTCCAAGAAGCGCCAGGAATCTCTCTGTTTCTTCAGCATGAAATTGTTTCAGCAGAGTCAACATTCCCATCACAAATGGTGGTGAATCTATGGGATCTGTAGCCTTTTTACACACAAGCCCACCTATATTCATAAGAGGTTATTACAGACAATTCTCAATACTTTCCGATTTAATTTAATATATGAATATCTCTATAATAATACTGGCTATGGAAATTGTGCTGAAATACCAGATTGTCCAGCACTGTGTTAATTTACTTACATAGTGATTTGCTATAGACCAATTTCTGCAGTTGAGATATCGTAAAAGCAAAGCACAGCAGAGCTAGATGAGGAATTCTCCTGCGAAGGAAACACAATGGATTTTCTTGAGTGCTCATAATAGAAAATGTGTATATAAACGTTTGGAAGTATCATGAGCTGAAACAACGTATTTTACATGTATGTAAATGATGTTTTGATGAAAGATATGCACACACAAATGGTTAGGGTTTCAGATGTGAAATGGTTACTGTTTATGTTGAAAAGTTGAAGGCTGCTACTACAACAAAAACATACTGAATATACTTATCGGAACTGATATATTATATTGATAATAATGACTTACTTTGTTGTAATATATATTTTATCAAGCGGATATCCCAGACCTGATGTGTCCAAGTATGAACCTAACTCGAATAGAATTGGATTGTCTTCACTGGGATATGGCTTACTTGGATCTTGGTAATGTGCCTTCACAGACGTTAGTAGGCTTCTGTATAAAAATATTCTTTATTCATATCATCATACACGAAGATACATATTTCATACTAGAGGGAAATCTGGTTTAACCTGTTCATAGTCTCCAGTGCAGACATCAAAAATTTGGAGTCGAATTTGCATGCGAAATTGAGCTCGTTGGCAATCTGTCTTCTTAAAATCTGTATTTGACCAACTCTCAGGACAGTATTGAGAAAAGTCAGCCATAACTTACTCATTCGTTGCATCATGACGGGATATACGCGACTCGGATTGTCTGGAATAGTTTCTATTTGCTATATTATTGAAGATAACTGCAATTGGTGCAACTTCCAGGAACATTATTACAATCCACAAATTAAAAGTTACATATAATTTGCTTCAAAAAAATTATATTGTAGGATAAGGTATGGTGAGCAATAACTTATTACAGTGTAAGCTTCGGTTAGTTAGAAATAATTTGCTTTCACTTCTAGTTGACAGAATTTTCATTTTTTTTCAACATTTAAGTTACCATCTTTTTGTGCGTGATTATGTTCATGCTTAACATTATTATCGGTAATACCTAGAAGTCCACGAACTGGGTTGAGTTGCTTCGTCAGACCCGTGAGCAACTCCATGACTGGTTTATCTTTGATGACCTGTTGCAAAAACTTGGCAAACTTTTGAAGTTCTTTTACAATTTGAAAACTGAACAGTCTGTCCAATCCACTTAGTCCAAACGTCCCCAAGCCAGAGTGAATTCTGTTACATGAAAATCAATTATTAATGAGAATTAGGAATCGAATGAGTTGTTCGGAAGTAATGCGATACCAGTCGACTTAAATTACGGTTTGGATGCTTACAATAAAAAGTTGAAATGCAAGCCAGCATGTAATTACAAAATATATAATAATTGGAAAAGGCTATTATAACCTGAATTTGAAGCCTAAGTTTTGGCATTACAATAAAATAAGTACATGTATCATGCAGGGAAATTTTCTTACACAGAATTGGACTCGAAAAAAAAACCTAATTTGAAAAATAAGAAAATTCAACTAATATTAACAATAAATGGTTTTGTTAAATAAGGAATGAGAAGAGAATAAAATGATTCACTTTTCAAAACAGGGGTTGACAACATTTATGCCAATGGTGGTGGGATGAATAACAAGCATGTCATTGAAGAGCCCTTTTGAAAATGTGATATGCATGATTTACTGTTATTACTGCTGTAGATTGCCTACCCTTGCTTATGAATAGGATTAATTGTTACCTGGTGAACAACTTATTATCGATGACATCATTTTTAGTCTTCAGATCATACCATGAGTTCAGAAGATCAACGTATGCTGTGGTTCTGTTAAAAAATAAGTGTATCAACAATAGGTGATGGCTTGAATTGTAAATTCTTCAGCATAACACTAAGCTCAGATTTTGTACTAGCTAAATCACCACTCTTTGGGCGGGACTACAGGTGTGATATTGAGACATCATATTCGGTAGTTGTTCAATAAAGGAATATGTATTGACCTAGATCTATTTGACTCTTGATCTCTAATTTAAATACATTTGAAGTTGCACAATATTTGTATTCAATCAGTTGGGAATTTGAACTAAGATCATGTTTCAAATGTTTAAGATTTGATGCTATACATACCTAGGATCAGTAATTCGAAGTATCTCGGCTGCAAGTCTCCCAACGAAATTAACGGACCCGTCCAAAGGAGGAAACCTTGGGATTGGAATGTCTTTAGACTGGTAGACGCTTTCGTAATCGTGAACCTAGGATTGGAAACTGAACTTTAATGTCGTCATCCATTAAATATGCATGATATTTACGTGAACAAATACACGACTTGAAAGTGGTTACAATAAAAAATTCATAATGAAGGGATAAGAACTTTCTTAAACAATCGCTTGTGGTGCTTTACGAAACATAACACGGTGGTTCTCGACCTATTTTGCCTCATTTTCTCTTCTCACCAAATGTCATTTTCCAGTCAAAGATTTTGACTCAAAAGGGGCATTCCAAATATTATGTATATAATACAATAATTTGAATCTACCAATCTATGATACCAATGTTAATGAAATGTGAAATTCCCCCTCAAAGAGGAATTCCCCCCTAGATGGATTGGAGCTTCTGCATTAGATGATCGAGATGTGGAAGTATATTTTTTCAATTAATGTAAAACTGTCACCTTTTGCCGTAAAAAGCTGTTGCATTCCTGTTCTACATTGTAGTTAATAATACGAGACACTTCTTCTTGCCAGATTTTTAAACCGTAGATGTCGACGTAATCCTGTTATCACAAAAATAATTGGAATTGAATATCAGGGAACAATTTGCGTTCAACTGAGTCAGCTTATTGAGAATTCGGAATGTGAAAATTAATTTACGGGGTAGTTTGTATTTAGAGGACTTTTATTTTCATGA
Source organism: Halocynthia aurantium (assembly GCA_013436065.1). NCBI lineage: Eukaryota > Metazoa > Chordata > Ascidiacea > Stolidobranchia > Pyuridae > Halocynthia > Halocynthia aurantium. The sequence goes on from QXVX01007259.1 coordinate 7,263, forward strand.
ATAAGCAGAGAATTCCCCGCGCGGATTCGAGAAAAAAGTTTTAAAATAATTGCTTCACCAATTACTTAGTTCGCTTGGATTAATAATTAATTAGCAGGTAGTTCGAACAGGTTCAAAAGAGCATTGGTAATCTAATTTTTGGAAAGGAACTTGAATTGCATAGTAAAAGTTTATCAACATACTACAGACGTGAGGATAATAAATTGGCAGACTTGTTATATCAATAGTTAAAATCTTTTTTACAATTCGTCTACCTGTATGTATTCAAAGGATCGTTTGTACCCATCGATGGTTTTTTCCAGCATTTTCAGTTTGGGGAGTAACTCGCCTTGCTGTGAAAATATCAACCATTTTAAAATACAGTATAATATAATATAAAATATATAATACAGTCTCAATTGCATTCTAGAATTCATTCAGTTTAGATACCTTTGCCTTTGGGTTGAATATCAGACTTCTGTGCATTGCTGCAGCTACCTGTTGAACCAGTTCCTTACGGATCCCGTCCTCAAGCAGCTGTTTGGGGTCTAGTTTAATTATTCCGACGAGCGTTGTCTTCATTTGCAACACTCCTTCGGTAAAAACTGAAATTCCATGAGTGAGTCTTGCAACCTAATGAAAAATAAAAAGCAAATTGGAATTTTAAAATGGTCGAGGTCGGAAATTTTGCTGAAATTTCTTGGTTTGATAATGTGGTTTAGAAAATGCCATATCTATGAAGTATTGTATGGTAATGGCAACAAAGACATTCAGACATAAGACCCCACCTCATATCTTGCATCTAGTTGAGCAAATTCTCTCATTTTATCCTTCTCCAGTCTAGTCGGAAGTTCATGTATTTGTTTGGTCTGGATTTCGACTATCTTCCCGAGCAGCCCGAACATTGTCCGTGGAATGACTTGCAATACCTAAAGAAATAAATCAATAATGAAGGCAAATTAAAAGATCAGAAAGTAAAACGGATTCGGCATGAATTTCGAACCTTTCTAAGATATGTCACAAGTTCTCCTGAATAATATTGGGAAACGCTGATGAGGTCACGACTATTAGCTTGATTGATTCGTAGTAATGGAAGCTCGAGAGCAGAAGCAAGCTTAAGAAAAGTTGCTCGCAATTTTATGACGATTGATGGAGATTGCTTGATGCTGCCTTGCATGTGAGCTGTGAAACTAACACAAAAAGTATTTCTCCCAATGCTCTGCAACTAAGCATACATGGTTAACTTGCTGTATAATAGGTGCCAAAGAATCTCATATTTTTTTGGGATCATGAAATTTAGCAAGTTTATTTCACTTATCTGAGGGTTGTTTTATACATGGAAATGTAAAGTATATAAAATGTCAGATAACATAATATTTCTATCTATATACAGTCGACCTCGTTAAAACAGACCCTGTGTAGCCAGATATCAGATCAACCGGAATAAATCTGAATTTAGAGAATGACTATCCGCATCGCAATTTATGGCATTAACTATAATTTATTACAATTTATAATTTTATAAAAATAATATTTTTTAGCATGCTCTCTTACTGCTGTTCGAGAAGCACCCAAGCATAGGAGACATCAGCTATTATCTCGATCGTAATTAAAACTTCTTCTTTGATGTTGATCGTCCTAATCATCTGATGAAGGAATTGTCTCGTGTCAGCAAGAAACTGACGAACCTTTGAAGATGAATGGGAGGAATAAATTTACAGAAATACAATTCTATTCTGAACTGATACTAACATGGATATACCATACTAACATTAGATAAAAAGAAACATAGATCTCATTAAAACATACTTAAACTTTTACAAAACACATTCATATTTATGGGATATCAATTTCTAGAATTTACACTACCATGAAATCAACAGCTCGGGTTTTGGGTACCTAAATGGATAATACGGTTGGGGTATACATGTTCTTGAAGTTCACCCATGCTGATATAGAATTTACCTACAGTATACACATTTATATTTATATGTCATACAACCTGTAGATTTGATTCCAGCTGATGGAATTCCTGAACCTCCTCCAGTGCCTGCATCAATTGCACGATTTTTCGTCCGGCCGAGGTCGATTCTGCGTACTCTAGGGATTGTATTTGCTTAGATGTTTGTTCAAACCAAGCCTTCAAGTGATCTGAATGATGAATTTGATTGAAGATATGCCACTGATATCTATATATAATGGTGCTTGCCTGAATTGTATATATCAAAGATTCCCTAACCACTGATATATATATATATGTGTGAAAAGGTATTAGTATTTTTAACATTCTGCAAACACTAATTGACAATTAATTAACTGACAAAACCACAACACTGAATCTCAATAAACCCATCACGCCAATCCACATAAAACTGTACCGTTTCTCTCCACTCTCGTCAGAGGCTTTGTTCCTGAAAATACTTCAGCAAGTTCATTCATACGGTCGATTCCTTCCTTCTTATAAGTTTCCCATTTGCTTTCTTTTTCTCTCAGCATTTTCTTGAACATCTTTGATGAAAACAAGGTGGAAAAATAAATCATTTTCATCATTTTAGGACTATAGTTTTAATATAAATAACACCATACATCGTTCATCTTCAACTCCAGCTGAGCTGTTCCCACCATCAGTTGAAAGATGTGATCAAGTTTCACTGTAGTCGTTGTGCTGACAAGTTCTCTGACCTGTTTGCATTTCTTTATGTGATCCAATTCTGATTGAAATGGTAAACACATTCCTAGTGTGAAGTGAAAAGCTCTACCCTAGAATACTATACTATAGAATACATACTATTGTGAATAATGTGAAGCATAAGCCATCGTAGCGTGACGTTACAATCCCTCATGCAGTTCATAACTTTGGGGATATTGTCAAGAATATAGTCTTCAGTCAGAACCCCTTCTTTCATAAAGTGAATGACTTGAGGCATCAGTTTTTGTAGTTTCCCAGCATGCTTCTTACTCTGAATAAAACACAAACGTAATTTTCATCAGGAAGCTCTTTGTTAATTAGGATTTGAAGAAGCAGCAACACAATAGAGATTGCAGTTTAATGAGTGCTTTATTCTCAAGCTTATGCATAATAGATGAGGTTTTAATTTGGATTTCAAAACGAGACTAGCAAGATCCTCATAACACAAGCGTAATACGATTTCTAAAACTGGTACAATGACATTGTGTCAAGTAAATAAACTTTCGTTTCTCCTTTCATTCAACAATTCAACAATTCAAAAAGATAAATATTTCATGTGCACCAAGGTTTATGAAAAGCGTCTCGATTTTCTCCTCAACTTTCTATATAAGATAAAAATCTAATGCTTCACCGACACAGAAATCTTGGACGGTCGGTCGAGAATGAAATCGCGCCCGCAGAAAATCTTGCGTAATTGAAGAATCTAATTTTTTTGAACGATATATTATTAATGCAATTTCAGTAGCGAATTTATTGCAGTTTAATTCGACGTAGGCAAGGAACAGCCATTTCGAACTTGTCTGAATCTTATGTCTTGTCAAGATGTGTCGAAGAGTGTTTAGACCGTTCTATGGATGGATACCGTTCTTTTACAAGGAAACATTATTCGGAACATTTCATGCTCTTTACGAACATGGAAGCGAGTGGTGCCTTGTATTTTCAATGCTGCTCGCCGTCGCAAATTTGCCACTGGACGTCTATGTGGCTTACCTCTATTTTTTCGACAAATTCTACTTTTTTTATCAGCCAGGTGAGCTAGGACTAGGCATGTAGAATACTTAACTTAGAATCCTCGTGATATGAATTAAACGGTCTTGGAATCAAAACTCATAAACTCATACAGATTTTCTTTTTCACAGAAACTAATGTTCAAAGGAGTTTTGCAGCTCTTGCATTAGTGTCCTTCTTCATATTAATAGCATTCATTTGGTGTACAGGAAAAGGTAATAGTGAGTGGATGAGGTGTAGCTATCCCTACAAAATATTAACCGCAAGTTGTTTGCAGGTCTACTAACCATTGCTGACAAAAATAAAAGAAAAATTGCACCGGAAAAAAAATTGGAAAATGATATTCATCAAGTTGTGTTGGAGGATGAGAAAGATGAAAAAGTGCAGGAGGTTATCGAGAGTTCAAAGGTATTCAATCTCATCATTTATCCATATAGATTTATCTATATAATAATCCTGAAAGTTGGTCTTGAAACAACATTTTTAGTTAATTGATAAATTCTACCAGAAAGTTATTTATGTTTCAATACAGTGACAAGCAGCATTTGCTTTAAATAATTTAGGAAGATGACCAGTCTAACTTGTCACAATCGACAACGCTTCAAGACGCTGTTGCATCCAGCAAAGTCAGTTCAAATTCGACGAACAGTGAATCTCTAGAAACTTTCAACCACTTCAACTTTTTGTGCTATGCAGTATATTTAACCGCTGCTGGACCAGGCCAACTATACCTTCTCTATTTTTACATAGTCAGATGCATAGTTGAAGAGGATTTGTTCATAACAACGAAAATGATTTTGGCAGGTACCAAAATAAATTTTCTGCCAAGTTGAGTAATGTTGCATATTTATCAGGAATATCTCACATATTATTTCAGGTTATCTTCTCCCATTCTTCCTCTGCTGCTTAGTCTTCAAGGACATTTACAAAGTCATGAGCAGGACATGGAAACGATGCTGCACGACACCCATATTGCTCACCATTGCCTCACTAACCATTCTGAGTGGAATGGCAGCTGCATGGCTGGCCACACTATCATTGCATGCAACTATAACCATAACAGGAGATGAAGCTTCAAGGAATTCTCCAGCAGACAAGGTGAATATAGCAAGACACTGAACACACTTGTGCCAATATAAATCCAAAAAGCAACAACAGAAATCCTGCACAGAAGAAGTGAAGCTATGATATTACCATCTATATAATCCACAAATGATTTTAAATTGCCTGGGCTTGATTCAAATAGTAAATGGGATGAGCATTGTGCCAGAAACAATGTAGCAACAAAAATTGCTAACTGTAGCAATTAGATCTAAGTGATGGTTTTATTCTTTTATATTCCAATCATTTAGAAGTTTTAAATAAAACTGTTTTTCAAATTTGAAATGTATTATGTAATTTTCACAGAATGGTATAAACAACCCAGCACTCATTCTACACAGTGAAGACAGGTCATTCCATTTAACTTACGCATCAGAAGTGTTAGCAGAATCAAGCAGTATAGTAAATATACAGTACGACTGTTTGAAGAATTTCGACAGCAGAATGAAATCGGAATGTACGAAAGTGGATTTCTACTTCAATTATTCGTCAAGCAAGAAAGAAATTGTATTCGATTACAATGTTAAGTCTTTGAATAATGTCTCTTCTTCAAACACGAGAATCCGACAATGGATCGGTTGGTCTTGCGATTTATGTGGATCCAGCAACAAACTGAGACATGACAGAGCAAACAACAACGATAATTCCATAATCGATATTACCTCTGACAACAAAAAAGTCAAAAACTGTGATCAGACTCCTGAATGGTTATTTTATACTCTGACCGCTTGCAGCTTTTTCATCATAATAGCTTATATTGTACTTCTCACCCAAGCTGTGTTGGTCAGAGGCAAGAACAAAGTTTGGGCTGCTGAAGAAGAGGAGGGCATAAGATTTACAAGATCTCTCTCAATCATCGATCGCAAGCTACATCAAATAAAAGAAGACACGGCTGAAGAAACTACGACAAAAGTCCCGGTTAAGCCGAGCAAAAAAAGAAGTCAAACGTCGTTCAAAGATGTCGTGGAAGCCGTAAGCATGCATTCCGTCACTACGGGCTCCGCAATCAACCCGAAAATGGACATGGGAATGGCCGCAATGCTCGCCTACAAGAGACCGAGAATAATCCGCGTACCGAAAGGGACTACGCGTTCAATGGGAAAGATTGACAAAAAATAAATAAAAAAGACTTTACTTTACTTTAAACACTTACTTGTTCCTTTATATTGCTTGCATCCAAGGTGTTCAGAAGACCAGTTTTGGCAGCTTTGTATGGTTCCCAAGCTTCAACAAGGTTTACTATGATGCCCATGTATACACTTATAACCTGAAAACAGCAAGCAAAAGCTAAGCAATATATGACAATAACCTAGTTTTAATTAAGGGCTACATTGGAAATAGGGTGGTCTCTGTCTATGGTGGAATTTTAAACGCTATTTATTCTTCTCTTTCATTCGGTTAATTGAAATTTGGCCTAAAAAATGTAGCCACCAGCTAAATATTCCCGACAATGCTGGGACATACGTAGTAAATAAAGAAATTTCACATTTGTACCTCAAGTAAGATCTAATTTATCATTTTACTATGTCTCATCAGTTGGGAAAAAAACAACCAGCATATGTTTCAGGAATCTTGCACTTACCCAGTTGTCTGGAAAATATTTATCCACAATTTCTCTCATTTTTGCTTGCTGAGAGTGTAAAACATCAGGATTGAAATACAGAATAACATACAGCATGGATGCTTGAGTTGCGAGAGCTGTACTTCTGTGTTCAGGCAACGGATAGGCTGCAATCTGTGTGGAAAGTGCCAGCACAAAAGTTCAAAGATAGAATTAAATGCCTCTGCTTATTTTAATGATCGGGAGAGGGTGCGTGCGATTGGCGAGTTTTCAATGGACCTGGTATATTTTGGATATCCTTTTTCTTCAAATAGTTACTTTGTAAATATCTATGATCATCTGGGGTCCGCATTGCGCCGCACTAGGATACTATTGATTAGATTTAGCACGAGTCTCCCAATATATAAAATATTTTGTACTTTTTTACCTGACTATATAGGTCATCAGATCGCAATCGTCCTATCACCATACTGATAAAAGTGGGATTGATTGGGACTCTTGCAAAGTAATTTTCTGGATAATTTGCTGGGCGTTTGGCTCCAGGTGCATTGGAGTAACCAGTGCTACGAAGCAACTTACAGACGTCGTCGATATTGGAATCAGAGCCAGCATCTCGAGCAGCTCCACTAAAATATTAAACCACATCGTGTGTTAAATTAGATCGTTTGGCAGAGCGGAATATTGTAAAAATTACATATTTCAGCTTATTTGCAGTCATTTGAGTAATGCCATTAGGAAAAAGTAACCTATAAACAGCAAAGCCAAAATCAATATAATGTTGCAATTTATGTAAAACAGGTTTTTTGGTTTAAGATCAATTTGAAGAATATATTATATATATGAAACAAACAATGAACATAAAAAGTAAGGGATAGCAAACCTGTATCTGTAATAAGAAACCAGCATTCTTTCTCTAACTATATCTTCAATCTTCATATCAATGACAAGTAGCATCACACCATATAGAAAAAGTGCCTCACACTGAAATATGAGAAAGTCACATGAAATGCGATCATAGAAGCATTTGCAAGTAAAGATGAAGGCACTGCATTGTTAGGATCTTACCAGAAGCTGTTTCCCATCTTCGTTAATTAAAACCGACTCAAGTGTCTGTTGAACGTATACTCCTTCGTTGAGGTCTTCGAGAAATCTAAATATATCAAAATCTAATGAATGAATAATGACATATGGTGATTGCAAATAGAGAATAAGTAGGGTTGGAAGATATTTTTAGAGAATGGGACGCAGCATTCTCTGCAGTGTTGAACAGATCTTCGTCCGAATAGGAAAATGAAAGTTTTTGACACGTGGAATATAACCAACCTTGAATTTTATGTAAGATAATATACATCCATATATGTACCCATAAATATGAAAAACCATTAATAGCCAATCATAACTTAGTATCCCTGAATTGTGCAACTCAAAACTATTTGAATGGTGATAAACATATGTGAATGGTTTCAAAAGCATCATAACCTAAAGTTGATATGATTGTACCAGATAAAATTTCAAATATTTGCAGTCACTAAACATTCAGACATCAAATATAACTTAAATCCTAGATAAGAATCTTTTCATTCGTTATTTATTAATCGCTAACCTATTCAGATCCATCACAAATTTGTGAATGCTTTCAAATGCAAGATAGAATCTTGTGAGGATGCTGATGTGGTTTTCTCGAAATTCATCATCCAAGTCTTGCAGCTGTGTGTTCTGCTCAATCTTGTTCTCGAATGCATCAGAACTTCGAAAGTAGGCGAAATCCCAGATAATGTCGCCTGGAAACAATGGAACAAAATATTATAGAGAAATTTCATTATGTAAATCTGCAAAGGTATAAAAACATTATTTCACACCATATTTCACTTGATCCACTTTAGTTTCCAATCTGAATACGGGAGGAACGAAGTCAGAGAGACGGAGTATTTCTGCGATCACGGCATTGCCCCGACTGACCAGACCCAAAATAGCTTGACCGCAATCGTTGTTTTCAGCCAAAAAATCTTGTGCCATTTTAAATAAAGTTTACTTGCTACTAGCTGGGAGAAAAATTAGCAAAACGATTGAAGAGACAATATTGCATTATACACGGTATATTGATAGAACTAAATTAGAGTCATATAGTAATAAAAAGTATTACAACGTTTTGAAAATTGATCAAGGAACTTTCGAATATTACAGTCAAGAAAAAATTTGCAATTAAAATTTGTACCGAGGTCATAGTTCAAGGACAAGGTAATCGAATGTTACAAGTCAAACAAAAGTTTCAAGTAAATTTTGAAGATTGTATTAAACTTTTATGAAGTATAAAGTGGATTAATGAATCAAGAAAAACAAGTTGAAAAATCTCAAAAGTACTGAAAGGTGTCTATAATTATAATAATAATTCAGGACGAAGTTTCCCGCCTTCCAAATTTTTTTTAATAATAATATCATATGCATAATTTAGCGTAATCATAAAATGTTACAGAATTTTTCCTGCTCTCATCATTCAAAGGTACCGTAATAGAAAAATTACAATTTAGAATAATTCAACAAATTTTCTCTCAGAAATGATATCATTGTAGTCCAAGCTTTTTCTTGGGCAGCTGCATGGTCTCTAGTGTTGCCTCCAGCACGAGTATATAATCGGAAAAATTTCGAGAAAATTATTCTGTAATGAGGCGAATACGGAGGATCCAAGACGTGGCCTGCCCCTGGAAGATGAAGAAATTTATATTTGCTGTTTGCACTTTGTGTAAGAATCTTGAGAGCAAAGTCGGCATTAACATTCGAATTAAAAAGTTGATCATCTTCGGAAAACAAGAAAAGGAATGTTGAGGAAGATTTATCTATCTCTATCACTGAGCTGTCTCCGATTTCCGGGACAATATACCAATCTCTGACGATATTAATTTCATTGTGAAAAACAACTCTGCTCAAGTCTACCGCAGCTGAGTTCCATTGCCGACCTTTGTAACTTAATTCGCACTGGGAGAAAACAGTCGTGTTGATAGCGATCACGCACGAGATATCTGTCAGGCAAGTCGCCATGGACAAGGCTATCACACCACCGAGTGACATGGCAACAATACCTATACCTTGCTTTTTCACCTTTGGATGTTTCATCAAGTAATCCTTGGCTTCTTCAAAGTATTCGATGTCGAACGAACTCGATGTTTTTGGAAGATCATCAAAATTAAAATATGCCAAGCTCAAGGTAACAAATTTCTTGGTTGAAAGTAGAGCTGCTCTGTATTCAATCAAACCTCCAGTAGTGCCCAACATATCAATAACTGCAGGGAAAGGACCTTCACCAACGGGAACAAACAAAGTTGCCCGAAGTCTTCCTTCGCGCACAGGTATCCGTTGAACAGTCTCATCTTTGTACCACCTTTCAACCACAGTTTTCAGGATCGGTTCGGAATTAAACGACACAGAATCGAACACAGATATTTCGATTTCATATGGTGTACATACATCCTTTTTCATGAGCCGAGCATACTTCCTCTTGTTCTTCGGTGAAGGTTGCATGCTCCAGAACAAACCCATCGGTTCAATACCAGTATAACTACCCCCGATCGAAGGCTGCTCACAAAAGTCTACCACGCCTCTGTCATCAGCATTGTAGTAAACGTGAGACTCATGCAAATTTCCAGACTCGTCCTTTAGTTCTGACCGCACCGTTATGAATTGATACGGCCGTAATTTCACCACACGGATGGAAATCCGAACGTCAACCAGAGCAATGCGGGGTATGATGATAATCGAAGCCATTTGCGGTTTTTAAAATAAAAAATTCAGTCAAGTTTAATAACTTATGCTTTGACATGAAAACCTATCAACAATTCAAAATAAATTCAGATGAAACAGTAGATTATAAAATGATTTAATCATGAAGTATATTTCAATCGATGATTATAAAATCTTTTTGTAAAAGAGTAAAATGATACATTAGACTTGCAATGCAGCTAGCTTGAAATCATTCTTTCAATCAAATAACAGTTAAATTTTTTGACATTTGAAGGCATATTTGATATGCAAGAAAAAAAAATGTTGCAAGTTGAAAATTTATTGTGCATCAATATGGAATAGTTTTTAATTCAGAGACCTACCACTAAAATTTTTCACAGGTACAAAAAGTACAAATTAAATTTGTATTATGCCACGAACTGTATTCACTACAACTTGTATTAAAACATGGTTCAAATTCATCTAATAAACTGGATTGCATAGTAATTAACTGGTTTGATATTCACTTAGTGATGCAGATAGAAGCCAGGATGCTGACTGTATATGCAAAAGTGTTAGCAAATTTGTGTTTAATACACTTAGATTATCACTACCCTTCTAAAAAATCTCAAAACTCACAGATTGGACACTAGATCCAATTTTCTCTTCAAAAAGTTGATCATTTCCTTCCAAGATTTTTCTTGTGCAACAGCGTGCTCTTTAGGTTTTCCTCCCCATAATACTTTTTTTTTTTTATAAGAGCAGATTTTTGTGAGTGGACTGTAGGGTGGTTCCATGATATGACCCGCATCCTGATAAAAAGAGATTTTGTAGTTAGTGTTGTTACTCTCCTCGAAAGCTTTAATCGCGAGAGCCATATTGAGATCTTGTCGGATACAACAGTCATCGCCGGAAAAAAGAAAAAGAAATGACGTTGAACATTTATCGAAGTGAATCCTTGAACCTCCGAGATCCAATAAAGTGTCGGGAATAGGAATAGCGTTAGCAAGCATGACTATGTTATTTTTGACAATCAAGCGTGACGAATCCCAAAGTACGGGATCCCATTGCCTTCCTTTGTAAGTAGCACCTGCATACTGGACAAAAACTGGGCCATTGATGTTGACTACGCAAGTTATGCCACTCAGACAAGAAGCCATTATAAGTGCAATGGTACCACCTGCAGATGAACCTATTACTCCTATTCCTTGTTTTCTAGCTTTCGGATGTCTCAACAATAACTCTTTGGCCTCTTCAAAATATTCCATCTCGACTGATACCAATACTCCAGGAAGATCTTCATAATTGAAATGAGCCAAACTCAGTGTGATAAACCCCTTCGTTGCAAGCAAAGCGGCCCGAGTTTCAAACAAGCCTCTGGTGTCCCCATACAGATCTAACACTGTTGGGTAAGGACCGTTTCCACGCGGCACAAACATGGTCCCACGCAATCGCCCTTCTCGGACAGGGATTCGCTCGATGCCGTCATTCATAAACCATCGTTCAACAACGGTTGATGTGATAGCTTCAGAAGATTTGCTTCCTGTATCGTAACTTCCTGAAGCATGCACAGATATCTGGATATTATAGGGAGTCCTAACATCACGCTTAGATAGTCTGCAGAATTTCATTTTATTGCGAGGAGATGCTTCAAGACCCCAAAACAAACCCATCGGTTCAACTCCAGTATAGGAGCCGCCAAGTGAAGGATCTTCATCCATAAATACATCTCCATTGTTGTCCGATTCGAATAACGCCTCACATTCAAACACGCTACCGAACTCATCCACAAGCTTTGATCGGACTGTAACAAGTTGATTGGGTTTCAATTTGAGTATGCGAATTGAAACTGGAACATCAAGTAATACATTTTCCGGATACACGTGTATTATTGCCATGCTGCTTGTTTTACTATGGTATGCTGATCAGAGTTAATCCTGGAGGAACAGGTTTAAATTTAGATAAATAGTTCAAAATCAATGATAAGTTACTAACTAAATATGAAAGATGATATACAAGAAGATATGGCATGTACTGAAAAATAATAGCATTGAACAATGTTTGAAAATGTGGATAATAGTTACTATGTTGCTATATTCTCTACAGGAGGATGGAAACAAGGAGTGAAAATTCTAAACTGTAAATTTGTTTGCTCAATTTTGTCAGAGCTCAACAAAAAAATATTTCTTTATTTTAGGACTTCACATAAAAAGTCTAGGAACCACTGATCCATCACATCCGTATCAAGGTTCATGCCAGGTAATGACTGACCTGACCATCTAATAAACTGGATTGCATAGAAATTAACTGGTTTGATTTTCACTTAGTGATGCAGATAAAAACCAGGATGCCAATCAGTGCCTCCAGGGTTGACTGTATATACATAATTTATTGCTGAAGAGAGAGTTTCAAAAGTGTAAACAAAACTGTGTTTAATACACTTATATTATCACTACCCTTCTAAAAAATCTCAAAACTCACAGATTTGACACTAGATCCAATTTTCTTTTCAAAAAGTTGATCATTTCTTCCCAAGATTTTTCTTGTGCAACAGCGTGCTCTTTAGGTTTTCCTCCCCATAATATCATAGCTTGGATTGGTTTAAATAAGCTGATTTTTGTGAGTGGACTGTAGGGTGGTTCCAAAAGATGACCGGCACCCTGGTAAAAAATGATTTTGTAGTTACTGTTGTTACTCTCCTCGAAAGCTTTTATTGCAAGAGCCATATTGAGATTTTGTTGGAAGAAACCGTCATCACCAGAAAACAGAAAAAGAAATGACGTTGAACATTTATCGAAGTGAATTCTTGAACTTCCAAGATCCAATAATGTGTCGGGAATAGGAAGAGCATTACGAGCGATGACTATGTCATTTTCGATAATCAATAGTGAATAATCCCAGCGTAGAGGATCCCATTGCCTTCCTTTGTAAGTAGCACCAGGGTTCTGGGCAACAACTGGGCCATTAATGTTGACTACGCAAGTTATGCCACTCAGACAAGAAGCCATTAAAAGTGCATAAGTACCACCTAAAGATGAACCTATTACCCCAATTCCCTGTTTTTTAGCTTTTGGATGTCTCAACAATAATTCTTTGGCCTCTTCAAAATATTCCATTTCGACTGATTCAAATACTCCAGGGAGATCTTCATATTTCATATAAGCCAAACTCAGTGTAAGAAATCCTTTCGTAGCAAGAAGAGCAGCTCGTGCTTCGAACAAGCCTCCGGTGCCCCCAAACAGATCTACCACTGTTGAGTAAGGACCGTTTCCACGCGGCACAAACATGGTCCCACGTAATCGCCCGTCTCGGACAGGGATTCGCTCGATGCCGTCATTCATAAACCATCGTTCAACAACGGTTGATGTGATAGCTTCGGAAAATTTGCTTTCTGTATCGTAACTTCCTGAAGCATGCACAGATATCTCAATATTATAAGGAGTGTTAACATCACGCTTGGTTAATCGGCAAAATTTCATTTTATTGCAAGGAGAACCCTCGAGACCCCAAAACAAACCCATCGGTTCAACTCCAGTATACGAGCCGCCAAGCGAAGGATCTTTATCCATGAAAACATCTCCATTGTTGTCCGATTCGTATAACGCCTCACATTCAAACAAACTACCCAACTCATCCACAAGCTTTGATCGGACTGTAACACATTGATTGGGTTTCAATTTGAGTATGCGAATTGAAACTGGAACATCAATTAATACATTCTCCGGATACACGTTTATAAATGCCATGCTGATTGTTTTACTATGGTATGCTGATTAGAGTTAATCCTGCAGGAACTCGTTTAAATTTGGCTGAATAGTACAAAAACAATGATAAGTTACTAACTATATATGAAAGATGATACACAAGATACCGCATGCACTTAAAAATATGAGCATTGATCAATGTTTTAAAATGTGGGTAATAGTTGCTATGTTGCTATATTCTCTACAGGAGCATGGTAACAAAGAATGAAAATTGTAAACTGTAAATTTGTTTGTTCAATTTCCTTAGAGCTCAACAAAAAACTATTTCGATATTTTAAATTTGTATTACGCTACAAACAGTATTCACTACAATTTGGAATAAAACTTCAACGCACGGTTTAAATTCATCTAATAAACTTGATTGCATAGTGATTAACTAGTTTGATTTTCACTCGGTGATGCAAATAGAAACCAGGATGCCAATCAGTGCTTTCCATGGTATCACGCTAAATGAATTCAATTATTAAAAGATTAGTGGTGGGCCTCTTCCACACATAAATAACTCCAACATGAACTGTAATTTAATTTACATTTGAAAAGTACAATGATTGAGATATGAGGTAAGAATAAAATCTTCGAAACACAATTAAATCACAATGTCAGGTAGACCGATGAGAGGTAGACTTAACTCTTGTTAACACAAACCCCGAAAAAAATGAAGATGAGTTAAGAGAGTGACTGTCAATGTCAGTGTCGCCATTTATGGTATTATCTCTATTTTTTACATACTGTAATGTAGGGGTTCTCAACACGCGGCCCGCGGACCGCATGCGGCCCACCGACGCATATTTTGC
>QXVX01007261.1:0-16359 GCA_013436065.1 Halocynthia aurantium
ACCAAATACATATTGACTTACACAATATACTGCACTTTCATATGTGGAACTAGAACTACAACTCAACCGCAGTTCGAAATTGTGTAATGATTACTATATGATATCATAGGTAAAAGTTGAGGAATCCAACTAGGGAGAATGGATGAACTACTGTACTTAGAAATATCAGAATTCGGAAGAAATCCCTTATCCTAAAAACAGCAAATGCAAACACTAAGACCAAAATTAAAAATCGCAAGAACCACAACCGATAAATTAACACCGGCTTCCGCAACAACCGGGATCAGCTCGACGCCATTTGGTCCAATTGCGCCCCAAGCCTAAGATGGTGCCATGTAATTTTATATTAAAATGCGCTTAGAACCATACTGATTGCTTCACATACTACCATGGAGATATATAAAGTCAATCATAGACTCCATTTACAGCTCTAGGATTCCACAGATCTCGGGACCTGGGTACCGGCACAATTGTTCCCAGTCCGACCCAACCACTACAAATTCTGGCCATGATAGGCAAAATTTATGATAGTACACTAGAATCCGCTTAATACATCCACCTCGGGTCAGGCGATTTTGGATGTAATAAGCGGTGGTTGTATTTACCGATGTCTACTGTATACATATCAGTGTAGTTGTGTTACATTATATTCTACGCCAGTACAATCCTTACGGTACGATCTTTATCAAATTTAGTCTAAATCTCAAAGCCTGAATTTTAGAATCTTGTGGAAGTGGATGTATTAAGCGGGTTCTACTGTATTTGCAATAAATTATAATAGGCCAGAAATCGCGGCTGGTATATCAAGTTTCTCGTAAAACGGGTTACTCGTATTACGAGGATCTACAGTACTGTATAGACATGTTTTGAACTCACCACATATCGTGCGAGGCAACATTTGTTATTTGATAGTCTCACATTCGTGATTTCGGTACAGATCCAAAAACAATAACCGAATTATCAACATATCTACTTGAAAGGTAGAAAAATATACAAAGGTTACCGAGATATACGTGGGTACGCATAATCATTGTTAAATAAATAAACGCAATTTGATATGCTGTAAATACAGTAATTATCCGAGTAAAACACGCATATTTTCGCCTTCGAAAGTATTCAAAAGTCGGAATGTGTATTATACATGGCGATAAAGAATTGAAAGAATTTTATAGACGTGCTCGCAATGCTAAACGCTAGTAAAATGGCCATTTCGCTGGTGCTTTAAGGTTGGTCTTAGCGTTTGCCTCACCATATGTAGCACTTTCGGTCTCAATTCAATGGTAGCAATAACGGATCCGCCTAGCCCGTCTATCGCGTATAGTCGAGTATGCGCTTGGATATGCTTATAAGCTAACGAGAGGGAATAAGCCAGTTGATCGCGACGCGTTAATTTATTTACCATGTCTTTACAGCGCGCGTCTTCCGGCAAGTGGGTGTGAGGGGGAGCGCGATTTAATAGGCGCCTTTGATCACACTGACTTCATTTCCGACACCTGCGTATCATACATAGGTATAAAGCTTTTCCGGCTATCTGGACGTCATAGTTGGGGTGCGTATAATACACGAGTGCGTATTATATTCGGAAAATTACGGTAATTATATTCGTCAATGTGTGTATGTCTTGATGGATTTCAGTAAAGGGCTAGTGACGGTCTTGAATCACCAGTTAAAACTTGTGGTTATTTTCTGTGAAACACCCTAATACATTTACATGAACGGAACACCCGGCTTATAAAACCCCGAAATGCGGGAAACTTTCATGAACCGTACCCACATGAACCTAGTGGATTAACCAATTGGCCCGATAACCCCCTAACTATTTGATGGCAACAAAAACGTGATAGAATAAAAAACACATCAGATTATGGTTTGAAGAGTAGACCGCTATTCATGAATATATAAATGGGCATTTCAGTATATAACATTCAAAAGAGAGCGGGCCAATTTGGCTGCTATATTGGCACCAGTTTAGTGGTTGTGGGTGCACCACAATGGTGTAGAAGCGCTGACATTTATTAACTGTAGCCAATTCGTGTCTTTTTACAATCTCAAACCAACAATAACATAAGTAGTAGTAAATGATAAAAATATTAGTAATTCTGCCAATTATTATATAATGATTGAACAAAAACAAAAAAATTGGCCTACACGAATAGCTCGCTTCAAACTTCCCCGCTGTTCAGATCAAAAAATAGAAGGACAATCGGCGTCAATGAAATAAGCAGTATTTCTGTCGCAATTACGTAATGTCTTTGGAGAAATTATCACTATGAACTACCGGTATGTCGATGCATGTGCATTTTTCAAAAGTCATGTTTGAAAGGTCAAAAAGAAGGACGTTTCTGAAGACATCCTTACCCGTTCGATATATCCTTTTACGCTTACGAGCCTCACATGGCGATAAACTAATAATTGGGAAAACAGAGAAAAGAAGTCTGGTGAGACGTGAAATGTAAATATACTTATTACCGTTTCGAATATATAAGATTGGGTTTTTAATACTTGCTGGGGTGGGGGGAGTAAAATATAAATATCAAAATTGTATGGATGGTGAAAAACTTGTAATAAAATCAGAAATACAGACATCTGTGTGATTGATAGTAATAAGCACCGTTTAACAGAGTTCGGAAGAAATATCGTGAGTCATCCTCTCTTATCAGCGAGAGTGTATTTTGTAGTGGTTTACACGGCAAAAACTAATAGCTAACACTATATAATAAACAAGTAGAAGCCGCAAAGTAAACCCTACAGCTCAATTTATTGAGCAATACTGTTTTACCTTTCAAAGTTTCGAGTTCAACTGTCAAAGGTCAACCGTGAGATCGCTTCTCAAGTAACAATAGTCGTTTTTGTTCATAGCATGATCACATGCAGTAGTTTGAAATAGTTACGTATCGTAGTTTTTAGTAAGTTAAGTAATCAGCTGAATAGGGAGCGGCTCGTAACCTATAGGCGGTCACTCGCAAAACAACGAACTTTCTCTTGTGTAAACTATAGTCACAGTATAAACTATCGACCTGTGGTGAAGTTTCTATTAAAACCTTAACGAAACTGACTTTCCTTCGAACGGAAGGCCATGTTCAAATGACAGGCGTGTCTTTTCAGCGAAACGGTAAACAAACTCTATCGTAATTAAACTGATCTTCCTGCTACAAAGATGACGATAGATAAGACAAATACAGATGAGAATGCACGAGATAACGAACCGCTGTTCAAATCTATATGTGATTTCCAGGTACTGGAGTTTACACACAAACAGTTCCGAGAACGTGAACTATGTGCAAAAGTTACGTTTCGGCGAGAATTACTGGCGTTGTCGATAAACATTAGGCGTAATCGTGATTACCAAGCCTTGGAGATATTTCTCATATATAATTGTGTTTGATGGGTCTTGTGGGGTTCGCTCATCAGTGCCTTACCCCACTTAATACGTTATCATTTGCACGGTAGTGATCCTAAAACTGAAAACATTTGTGGAGGAGAGAATGTTATCACAAAACTTTTAAGATCAAATCCTATACATACAGTTGAACCTCGATATATCGGACCCCGATGCAACGGATTTCGGATACAACGGGACAAAATCTGCTAGGGTGAATATCTGGTCCGAAAGTATAAAATTTGTTTGGTCCCCTGTTTTCCACATTATCACTATGGCACCTATAGATAAAGCATCATTTAATCGTCGTATTACGNATAATTTATTACATTTCCTTTTTTAGTTTCGTGTAATCGTTCCTCAATGTCCTCCGATCAGAGGTCAATTTGAGGCAAAATTACAGTCAATGTGGTGGCACAGGTTCGAAAAGTGATTGTAATGATATATTTTTTGTTTATATGTATAGATAAAGGGAAGGTATGTTTATATTTTTGTATGGAAAAAACAAATGGCTGCACCGACTCGAACCAAAATTTGGTGTGGTGACTCAGGGAATCCATGCGTATTTTTCAAAACAAATATTTCTCCTAACCCGGTTACGTCCCGACCGAAAGAACACATCAACATCGGCAAAAAATAAAACAAAAAACACTAGAGAAATTCTTCGCAGTTTCAAACGCCTCACTATTACTGTACAACATCAATCAACACAAATTATATGTATATATAAACCGGGGCCTGAAATATCCGCTACAGCTTGTAACGCTTCATGAATAGGGTAAAAAATGAAATATTATATAAACCAATCTGCTATTATTTAAAAATTATTTCTTTAACAAATTTTTCAGGGCTCCAACGAAATTAAAAATCGTATAAAACGTATTTATAATCAGTATTAACCATAAGTTAGAAATAAATTACGAAAGACCTTACGGAGCAATAACATTTGTGCCGTAGCATAGTATCGTCTATGAATGTGATAGTTTCAATAGATGTTATAAAATTTAATATGTCTTCAGGGAACACCTGACCATATTCCGATATAGAATTCCAATGAAATGATATCATCCATCCATTTTGTATACGTTTTTACACGTCAGTCAGTATAAAGTAATGAAATAAAAATTGAGATATTATATACCAAATTTCTTAGTTTCAAGCACGCAACATTTACCATGATGGCCTCGTCCAGTAAAAAATGACGTATTGTGGAAATTTACTGTTAGACACGTTTAGCCTAAATTACGAGTTCCTCACTTCGGAAACGAAAGATCGAACGCGAGTTCATCCAAACCATGAACATAACTGTGATTACATACGATACTACCAATTATTAAAGCTACAAAAGCGTCCTGAAGTGAACCTTGATGTGTTGATTCAGAAGTTCAGAGAGGGTAAATAGAGATATAGAAGAAATTAGTACCAAAAAATAATGAAGATCCTGAATTATTTACCAAATTTCAAAAGTTAGCGAACTTTATTCCATCAAGTCAATTTCAAGAAGCCAGTGGAAAACTGAACTGTACTTAGAAATACACTATCACAAGATTTCATCGCACCGCAATTGAATGAATAAATACACAGAGTACAAGAAGATAACTACGGTTAAACCTGGTTTAACGTTGCGTACCTGAAAATTGCGACTCTAATTAAAATGACTTCAAAGTGAACCCAAGCACCATGTAGGCCTAGTAATACATACAATCAACATGTAGCATACATTAAAATCAAGAAGAAGTCTGACTACTAATAGGTTATGAATACTTATAAATTATTCAAGATTAAAAACCCTAATTCCACAATCACTAGCAGTATCCAAAACAAGCGAACAACTCTAAAGCCCATGTACGAGAACATATGAACTTTTATCGACTACATTATTTATATTTTCTTGCGACACTTGGATTAAATGACGTCAGATGTAACGACAGAGATTTAAAATATCCTTGTTTGGATAAGGGTAGAGATTGCATTATTCGCTATCATTAGTCTGGATATATTTTTTTCGCTCACCCTCCACAGGTACATTTTTACAGCATCTGTGTAAGAGTCTATGTGATGCAAGCATTACGATGATTCGAATATTTCTCCCGATTATGATCTGAATTGTACAGTATTATTTATACAAACACTACCATGTCTCACGTTCCTTCCCCGACAATGATTGATGAACTGCATCACGGAATCTAAAGGCGAATCTAAACTTTACAAATTTCCAGGCAAATTTTGAAGCGATGCGGATATACATCGTAAGAGAAAATTACCGATTTCGTCTATCAAAACAAATTTGACAACTACAGTTTCGAAACACGAATTTAACGAGCATAGACAAATCTGACGTGATCGCTAGCTCCAGACAATCCAAGGAAAAAGAGCTCCAAACGATCTAAGGAAAAAGCATTCAAAAACTTTTTTATTTTACTGCTTTTTTAGTACCCAGGTGAAGTACTTTCATTTGTAAACACATATTTTAATTTGAATGATCACGAATAAGATTTGATTTGTAGCAGTAGATGATGTATGAGTACTAAAAATCGTGCAACAGTAGGTTACAGGCAAATCATCCTGGGGTCTGGGGGCGCTGTAAGCCCTACATCATCTCTAAACACTTGATGGGGGACGTCCGATGACCCAGACAAACAGACTGACAGATAGACTGGAAAGCATACCCAGTAAAGTGCGAGTCGTTCTGTTAGCATAACTAGAAAAGCTACTGTGAAGGGGAAGTGGGAAATCTATTTAATATATGATAAACATTTAACAAAGTTAATTGACTAAAAAAATATGTGCAATACAGGTATGTTTCGCATGGTAACTGTCTTTGTATCAAAATCTTTATCTACCTATTCTATTCGATTACAATTTACTGCAGCGACACAACGCGAATGTTGGAGTGCAGCGTCGTCATTGAAAACTGCAGCAAAACGCTTTTCAGTTTTCTATATTTTTGTCTGGCTCAATATACTTCGCTGGTCTAAAGAACACGAATGAATTGAAATGCAGCATTTCTAAACACGTATTCCAAACACGAAGTGGTTGGGATATTTTCGGTTCCGCTTTCGAAGAACGTTTTGTGTTGTCTGCTGCAACTTCCCGCGCAATATCCAATTTCGTATTTACGTAACTTTCGATGAAATGTCACTGGTATTATCGCTGTTTTTTTAGTAGGAATAGTAAAGGTTCAGGACTTCAGGAAGATGAACATTTCTCGTGAAAAGCAGAGTGCACATACATGCAGTGTAATATTCAAATCCTACATTTTTAGAAGGATCGCACTAACAACAAAAACGATACATCAAAATGGACTTAATCACGACTCGGGACGAATCCAAAACAATATTTAAATCAAAGTATTTTGGTTTTTGCTCAAAATGCAAATTTAATATATACTCATTAATCTACACCGAAAGGTTGCTTCGCCAAAAAACGGATTGGGATTTAAATTTTTATTGGGAAAAAGGATTTATCTCGTTACATGGTATTCTTATGACATAATACGGNTTTATAAGTGTTTATAGCACAGTAACCCGAGACCGATCCATTCTAATTTCAATACTCCGGCGGCTCACATGACTCAGGTGGTAATACAGTATTTTTCCTGATTTATTTGAATTTTCAACTCAACTCATGCATATTGAAGCAGTCGAAAATTCAGTAAATCCTTGGTAATGCTCCACTGATTAGATCATAGGTGTCAGTACTTGCCATAAATCATGTTTGGCAAAAGCAGAAGAGTTCTTTCACAAGAAGATCAAGATGAGTTGGAATATAACATTACATTTCCAACTTCCACGGGTGTGTATTCTATCTAAAGCTAGCAAGTAGCAGAAATGCATGACCAAGAGAGAAATAACATTTTTCAATATGGTTGAACAGTCCTTGCAGTTTCTATATTTATAATAAACTAATAAATAAATAATACTATATCCTAATTTAAAGATGTGCACATTTTGTACTCATTTACTGTGTTCCCGTGGCTAGAACACATGATACTAGACCAGGGGTGTCAAACTCAAATATCACTTAGGGCCGCATAAGAAATTTCGAGTAGGATGGCGGGCCGCACCAACAAATCAAAGATACCCTTCTTACCTGTAATAATAATCATTATCAAACCAATACAGAGACCAGATGTGTACGCAAACATTAACTACGTAATTACGTAGGTCTACATATGTAGGCATGTGAAAATCCAGTCTCTATGGGTCGCATTGCTCATATACATGTTGCTATGGAGTCGAATATATGTTCATAATGTGTTGACAACAATGTCATAATGTTACGCAAGTTCAAAAACGCAACTTTGTAGCATGCGGTCATAGTCCTGGTGACTAGATAATTCTCTTTAATAAGATGGGTTGCAAACTTAAATCCCACCTAGGGCCGCATAAGAAATTTTGAGTAGGATGGCGGGCCGCACCAACAAATCATAGATACCTGGTCTGATACCTGGGAGGGGGGGGGCACTTGCCATTGTATAATAATATAACTGTCAAATTAAAGAGAAAATGAGCAGAATCACGCAGCTAATTAGTGCACGCACATCATTCACCTTAAGATGCTTAACTCTGTCATAATGTTACGCAAGTTCAAAAACGCAACTTTGTAGCATACGGTCTTAGTCCTGATGATTGGAAAGTTAATTCTCTTTTATAAAATGCCAGTTCCGAGAGCATTTTAATTATTGGGACTGTGTTCGATATGCTTCGCAGGCCGCATTCGAAGTCTTCGAGGGCCGCATGTGGCCCGCGGGCCGTGTGTTTGACACCCCTGATCTACAGTATACACTGCTACCAAATGCATTCAGTTCGCGTATCCCGCAATTATTATGCTGTAGTAAATGGATGCATCAATGATATTTAGCTATTTTGTGAACTGGTGGTAGTACAACTTGTTAGCTAGTTTAGCAGCAGGCTTACACGGATAATAGCGTTTTTCTGACTGGAAACCAGCTTCATTGCAAACACAAATTGTAATCTCCCCAACTGTAAATTTTAGTAATCAAGTAAGCTACTTATGAAATTAGCTAGAACAAAATGCTTCCACCTGAAGTAAAAGCGCTCACACAGCACCCGTTCTCAGAATAACTCCTTAATCAGTTTATATATACCTTAAAACTAAAAAAATACTACTGCTGAACTTCTGAAACTACTGTAATTCTGCTGAGAAGCGAAATATTACATGGTACTACGAACATGGTACTTGCAAGTCACTTGTTTTGGCGTGTGTCATTTGCATCCTTACCGTTATAATCTGGCCATGTAAACCTAGTAATTGTGCAGGAATCTGAGACATCATTAAAAACAGCGCGATAAAAAAAATGTTACAGCAGTTTTAACTACAAATACTGTGGCCTTGAATTAAAAATAAAAGTGATATTTTGCAATGAAATTAAATGTCAAATAGTATTTTGATTGTCTGGACTTAGCGTAGAAAATTGGCGGTGTCTGCCTCACTAACGTCGGGGTACCGGTAGCCTTTATATTGATGTTAAATAATTACCCACCCCTTCACCCAATTCTCGATTCAAACAGTATCCATATAACCCCCCCACCCTAGCCTTCGATTCTTATATATCCGTCGTTTATAAATAAGAACTGCAATGAAATTTTAAATAAAGCCTTGTGTACCTGACCCCAACGTACATTCCAGTATGGTGGATTACACACTCCAGTGTACAAGTTCGTTTGAGTTTGGGGTTAAGGGTTAGATATAGAATATCACATTTCGAAAAAGTCCATTGCAGTCCATGTGAGTATGCGGTATGTTGTAACGTTTTTAAGTTCAAATTAAGCCTGATCTGGCCACCCTGAACTAGTACTACTAAACGTAACCAGGCACTACTAAACTAGCACTGAATGCACTTCTTTTAAGTAATTACATTCTAGATCACTCTCAGCTTTCTGGGTGCTAATTATACGTTATTCAATTTTTCAGGTTTAAATAATGCTGAAGAACCTGTTATCTACTTACTTGGTTGGGCGAGTTCAATTGACGATGACATTGCACAATATAGCTCAGTTTATGAAAAAGAAAGATGTATTACCATCAGATACATTCATCCAGCAGAAAAAATCTTTTTTTTAAGTAGGTATTTTCTAACTGGTTATTCCAGCATCCTAGTTCTAGGCAAGTTTGAGTCTGTTTTCATATTTGTGTTTCCTGTCTCGAAATCCTTATTCATTAGCTCCCATCATTCTTCACACTTCTCAACCAGTGAAGCATGCTAGTGAAAAACAGGAACATCACAATAATGGTTGGGTACCTGTTCACACCCCTGTTGCATACCCATAACCAGTCACAGGAATTTTTTATTACTTTTACACTATAGTCGTATTTATTCACCCCTGCTGCATACCCATAATCAGTCACAGGACATTAGATACTAGATTGAAATTGTACTTCTATTTTAGGATTAATAATTAGTAACTTAGTAACCTGTTAGAATTATTATATCTTTACTAAATTTTTCTAGCACCAGACAATATTGATGATTTCAAGCACACAGCTACCAAACTCATGCAATTGTTGGAAGATTACGATTTAGCAGAAAATCCAGTTATGGTGCACAGTTTCAGCAACAGTGGAGCCTTATTATACAGATATATGGCTGATATGTTCCATGTAATTCAATTAAATTACTTGATATGGCACCTTCATTCCACTTGACTTATGTACGGGTTAGACCACTAATGAACTGAGAATATACTGATGCATAGGAGTGATCTCCAATTTCTACAGTATAACAATATGTAGCTTTACAATGTTGTTTGGTTTAAATATCAAAGAAACAGTTGTTCAGGATGTCCAGTTCAATTTTTTTCCACTAGATAAACTATGGCGAGTGATGTTGTGAATGAATATCCTTTTTCTAAGTTACCGCAATCCGGAGTGCCTCTACATTGTATTGTCTATTTTGAACTTTCAATTCATTTCGCTTGCAGGTAAACAAAGTCGGTATGATCGGAGCAGTGTTAGACAGTGCTCCTTCTAAACGAGAACTGAAGTTTGGACTTCGATCATTTTACTTTTGTTTCAAATCCAGAGGGATTTTTCCATTTTTAAATTATCTTTCCCAGTTTGTGTTCCATGCTGTTTATGAGAGCATTTCCAGCTTTTTGTCAAATCGCAAAGTAAACTACTTTACGGTGAGTTTTTATTCCGGTGGTAGTCCAGGTTTTTAATGCAGGCGTCAGTCATGCTTGGTAGAAAAAGTTGTATTGTGTGTTTTAAGGTGTTGCGGTTATAGGTTCTACTATTTGGTCACAATTAATACCATCACTAGTTCTAGTACAATTTCTACTCCCTATACAGGAACTTAAGCGGTCAAAAAAACATTTGTGGCCTCATCTCTATCTTTACTCATCACAAGACACCATCACTTCATCACATCATGTTCTTGAGATGGTACAAGGAAGAAAACTAGCTGGAGTCTCACTGGTTAAAACATATGACTTTAGAACGACAGAGCATGTTGGACATCTAAATGATTACAAAGTAACAATTTCTGTTTATCGATTATGTTTTGGAATTTGAAGTATGTTATGAATCTTGATGTACAACCTGTACGGATAAAAATCTTCCTAGAACCACTGAATTTTAAGAAAACACACTTATATCTTTAGATTATGGCAAATCTGTGGTGATATATATCCCAGCCACATTATTATAGATATTTCAAATATAAATATTTTTCTATTAGGAAGAGTACAGAAAGCAGTGTGTTACTTTTCTCGACGAATGTTTGAAAATCTATGATAGTGATGATCCATTAATTGTTGAAGATGATGGAAGGACTAGAGAATCTTCTGTGGATCCAGAAAATATCCAATTCAAAACGGACAACATGCCTACAACATCATGCTCCAAATCAATATTTGTTTAGTCACTTGTAATATCTTCCAGGATGGTAAACAAATGGGTTATGATTCAGTGGTTCTCAACCGGGGGTCCGCGAAGCTTCTGAGTTGCAACACCAGATTGCTCATTAGTCCATTAGCAATAAATGATCTTTCGTTATTGTGATATTTTTTTATATTTATGTTTGCAGTTTAAGGTTAGGTGTTATGTTCTGTTACCAAGTGATATACTGCAGATTGCTAAATTTCCGATTAACTAGTGGCCGAACCACGTTTCTGAATACTAAAACACACTGAAAATGCGATGGGGTCCGCAAATGTTTTTGGGCAGGACGAGAAGGTTGAGAACCACTGTTATAAATTTGCGTTGCTTTTTACCTGAGTAGCAAGGATCTTTTTACAACTTTTGTTTATACTTTTACGTATATATATATAACCATCACATGCAAGAATAAGTAATTGTGCTATTAAGATGTAAGTTAATGTCACCAGTGAATGTTGTCTCAACTGAAAATGTAGGTAATGTTTGTTTGGTGTTCCATCCACAATAGCCCTGATAACCAAGTATTGATTTGCAACTGCCAAGCAAACTCGTGATCTAGAAACGAAACCACAAATATAAATTTATACTGGAAAGTAAAATGCTGTATGTGATTCATTTTCCATTGACATAAGCTCAAATGTTCAAACCGCATATAATTTTTAGTATAATATATATATACTATGTATATTTCACAGTAATATATTATTATGATCAAAATATATTATGTTTTTGTTATACTGTGCTACTTTAACATCTTTTCAAAAATTTATGTCTATGTTCATATTTCACCTTCCGTGTGCGAATGCTTCAAAATGAAGTAAGGTTTTGAATTTGAAACAAAATATACAATTCAAAAGAATACGATCCTGTTTGAGCTAAGTGGAGTCAATTTTCAATATGAATGGAATTTGTTCAAATGAACATGTGAAATGAGTAATATTTTGTTTCACTTTGAAATTGTTTTTATTCCAGTTTAATGTGCCATCTACGGCATTAAATTGTTATTTTTACCTTAAAAATAGTATACTTGTTGTCAACTCTTATCGAAATCGATTCAGATTAGGGTCTGGGAAAGGACTTTCACTTTTCATTATTTTTAACGGGGACAATCGATTATTCGGACTTCCAACAATTCACGAGTTGGAACGGATTATTTACGAGGCATAAGCTTATACAGTTGAACCTCGATATATCGGACCCCGATGCAACGGACAAAATCTTTTAGAGTGAATATCTTGTCCGAGCGTTTAAAATTTGTTTGGTCCCCTGTTATCCACATTATTACTATTGCACCTATAGATAAAGCATCATTTAATCGTCGTATTACGTTTGTTTTTACGCGACCTTCCCAAAATCGGACGAAGATAACGAAGTTCCTCCTTGTAATCAGGAGTGTATTTGTAGTGGTTCACACGACAGAGTAAGAAACAAACTAACAATAATCTCTCACCACACCAACAACCGCAACCACAGTAATAGCTGAAGCTTAGTTCTGTATTTTTTGTTTATTTTAGTACCCCCCCTAAAAAATTTCGCTATAACGGACAACTGCTCCCCCCTATTAGTCCGTTATATCGAGGTTCAACTGTATATATTATTCAGCATTCCAATCAGTTTTAGCTTAACGCATAGTAATCGAACAATACAGATATCCTAATTCTCCCACTATCTATTGGTTATAAAAGGTGTTTGAAGATGTGATCTGAATTTGTATTGAAAAAAATAAATATACAATGCAGAAAAGGAAAGCCAGGTTGAACTGAGAATTCTGGTCTTGTAATCATTTTGTGATGGAACCGATGCTTGAAAATCTGGTTTCACGAGAGGTCGAGGTAAAGTATTCTGGCTGGTATTTGCTGTGGTGTTGCATGCGGAAATTCACAAGAAAGCAAGAAACAATTAGAACCGTAATCATCAATCCTAAAACACAGACTGCGAGAAGCCTGTACATGTAAAATGGAGTTGGCGATTCTTCTGAAAGTACAAAGATAGAAATATTAGGACTACATAATCTAGTGCAACAAGAATCTCTATTCTTTAACCGTCTTGCGATGTATCCACAGGATAGTAATGTATTGGGCCTTTCGTCAAATGGGAAAGTTTTGAGCTGGATTCTGCTTCCAAAGAACGCTTTGCCATTTCCTGAAATATTAAAGATTCCATAAATAATTTCAAAGTGGCAAAACTTTCATGACCAATTTTAGTAGAGCCAACAAAACAAATCTCCAACCGCCTTAACCAATTCCCACCCCCACACCACTTAAATACTTTATAAATTACTACGTTTCTAATATAAACACATAAGATTGAGTGTGACTGGGGGAATGGCTCAGCAGAAGCAAGCTCGCCTCACAATCGAGAGTTTGACGATTCGAGCCTTGCCAGAGCCATCTATCTGTGTGCTTAGGCAAGAAACATTCACAAGTTCACAGTTGACCCTGCTATTAATTAGGGGACCGGCAACACCGGGGTCACTGCAGTGACAGGTTATAATAACCTCTCGGGTTCATTATCATTCCGTCCGTGACTATAGGTAATACCATACCACAAGCTCACGAATAACATTTAGGGAGTTTCTTTTATCCAAAAAACAGCACTATAAATTCTTGTTTACCACGTGTGACAAGAATTTAGAGTACTGTTTTTTCATATGCAATCTCCAGATTCTAATACAATAATGAAAGCTCATTCCAGATTTCTCAAAACTAGAACATTGTTTTATGGGGATTCACTTTAAATAGAGATTTGCTATACTGCTCCATTATTAGCCAATGTTTCATTATTATAGTGGCAAATTCTTGTGTTGTGTTCACCAATAATAAATATCAGCTATAAGAAATATGTTTATGGAGTATATGATATAGGTAAGATTAAGACTGAGAACAACCAAAATTAGAAATGGAAATTTGTTCATTTTCGGGACTTTTCAGATGTGTATTTAGACATGTCTAATTTTGTTCAAAGCTTGCTTTTTAATGATTTTATAGTATTGGAATACTGCTTACGTTCTTAAGGATAACTTTCACATTACAATGAAGATATATTCTAATGCTTTCCCTAGCATGAAGAAGCTCAAATCCGAAGTGTGCAGAGTGGCGTATGGTTTTCGGTCCCCATGTACTGAAAGTGACTGAGGTTCCCGATCTACTAGAGAATAAAGAATGTGTTAACTTCTAAAAATCACCAAGTAAACTGCAATACTGGAATAAATAAGGTATACACTAAATGTACAGATTCACCGAGATCCAATTTGTTTTTTGATATGGCATGAACTAATTAAGTGACATTACCAATACACTAATATTGCTATGAGCTCACACAAGAGTATCTCAAAATTTTCATAAAAAGATGCAATATACATTTGGTACAATATTCGCATTCACTAATTTGAAGTAATGTATGCATGGGTAAAGAAATATGGCATAAGGCAAGCACATTGGCACAAAAAAGTAATTAGAACTATTAATATAGTCGTTCTGCACTCTTCTGTACTTTTCAATCAATATATAAGTGGAATACTGGAATTTTCTTAAATTTCGAAAAATTACCTGAAGCAAAAACATTTCATGAAATTTTTGATGTTTGTGCTTGCATGATCAAATGATTACTGTTGAACTTTACATATATTTAGAAGCAACGGTCCAATAATTTTATATTTCTAGTCAATAGTCAATATAGCAAGTATCACTAGCTGATGATATGCTATGAAAACTTGAAAATTATGGTTTGCTAAGTGAAGAATTCAGAAAAAGAAAATGCAAACTTACATTGGATAAAGTACAAAATCACTACCAGGAACAGCCATTTCTGATGATTTGTTCGTAGAAACCCAACATTTCTGAAAAATTGGCTGTAGTCCATTCCCATAGCCTCCACGATTCATATCAACAGTAATGTAGATCATTTCACCAACACTATAAGACACAACTCCAGTCATGCTGTGTATTTTTCGTCTTTCTTGACCATTCAAGAGAATGCTTGAACCATCTAATGGGGGAGGATCTTGCCATAAAGAGGACCGAAAGCTGAAGATTCCTTTAGCAGATATGAGCAGCGGGATATCACAGCAACTATAACAATCGAAATAAGTTAGTCAAGCTACACGAGGATGCATTATTGCAGCTGAAATCATTATATTGCATTTAAATGCACTACATGGGTCAAGGTAATAATAAAACACATAACATCACATTCTGAGAACTATATTCTGTGTATTATAGAAGCTCTGTGACCGAAAATAGGCTGTAATTAGGCATTGGATTGTTTGCAAAAACATACAAAATTCAAAACACCTGTATATATTTTGCATGGCATTTATACCTGAGGCAATCCTGTACAATGCTCAGCTTTCAACTCAATTATCCTCTACGGATTCATAGTTTTGTTTGATTATGGCATTCTGTCTTTTTAACATACAAGACTTGCAACCTACACCCAATTTCATGTCAACTTAATTAGGACGCGTAGGATTAGGTTCAAGGGTTCAAGGGTTGAAAATTCAATCTTCAAAATATATTCTTTTGTGGCCGGCTGCCAGCATTTTCTTATAAAAATAGTCTACAATTGTCCGCAAAAATTCCACATAAACACGGGGTGCAGAGTCTGTTAAAAAATCCTGATCAAATTTCTACACAAAAATGTCTCGAACTCTACAACGGGCCTAGATTAAATAAATCAAGACACAAGACTCCTAAGTTTCATAATACAACATCATTATAACACAATCATTGGAGGTTCAAATATGTAATTATTACACTCGTACTTCTTACTTATCCACTCCAGGAGGAATTGTTTATTAAGTGAATTAATTATTAGGTGAATTAATCCGTTCCCAGACCCTTATCCGCACCAATTTCGATAAACTTAAATGGCAAATACAGTAGATCCTTGAAATACGAGTAACTCGATGTACGAGAAACTTGATATACGATTTTTTTCAATTTATATTTCGATATACGAACACAATTTCGGAATACGAGCGACCGTCATACACAGTGAGCAGGTATAGAGAGGCAATAAATAGCGTTTCCAGCTGACTCATCGATTTGTAAGAAAGAGCACGTTCAGTATCTATCGCG
>QXVX01007265.1:0-16496 GCA_013436065.1 Halocynthia aurantium
AAATTGGATTTCTTCAAGCATCTTTGTAACGTTTAATGTCTGCGTTATTGAAATGTTTGAATTTGAGTTTGAATCTAAATCGAATCGTTCGGTTAATTCTTTAAGCAGATGGCTGTATCAGTTTGTGTGCAATGGAAAACCTATAAAAATACATTTCAGTGGTGCAATAGAAAATGATTTTGAACATTTTTCAAAAAAAATACTGAATACACTAATAGAAAATGGCCAAATTAATATTATGAATGATTACTAATAAGACCTAATCTGAACTGAAAGAATTACCGGTATGTTGAATTTGATACACAACTGATAACTTCGGAAAAGTAGTAGTAGTAACACAGTCAAATCAGGTATATTTTTACCCTAATGCTTGTTCTACTTTATTAAGCCTGTAATATCACAAAGGACAGTTCCTTCTTTATTTAATAGATAAAATGATTAAATGTACAGTTTGTGGTTCTTCCATTTACGTACACTGAATCCTTCAATGCCCTTTAACTTCTTAACTGGGTTGCTGAAAATTGTGTCCGTCATAAGATGGGGGCAACGAAGCTCCTGTTGCCTCTGGTGTCGGGTCAACTGGATTTCCTGGCTGCTTTTCGGGTTCCATCAAAGCCGCAGTATATCCAGCTGATGTGGCTGGGTTGAAGGTGGGTCCTGGCTGAAGGGGTACGGTCACCGGTGCCCCAGAACTCGGAATAGAAGTCATTGGCTGACCTACTAGGGGTTGGCCTTGTACCAGCATGTACTGGCCATTTGCAAGCTGCACAAACTGTTGTCCTTGGACTGGATACATGACTTGACCTTGGTATGAATGGCCTCCACAGACACCTGCACAGCAGTAAGCTGAATGTATGATACAGATGATCAATCCAGCAAAACTAATTATGCTTTGAATGGTGTGGATGAAAATCAGGCTACCTTTGTATGAAATTACAGCGGCAGGAACAGATATACCAAACATTGTTGCCATCATCAACGCACATATGATAGCCATGACCATGTTTGCATTGTACATGCAGACAGTGGGTCTTTTCCGGGTCAGAACACCAAGTATCCCAATGACAATCAAAAAAATTCCGCCCCAGATTCCAGGAGCGATGTATGTTATCGCTCCATAATAATAACGATAGCTGGTAGCTGCAATAATGATGCTGATCACACACAAAAGGAAGGCACTGCACCCGAGCACGAGTTCCGTTATCCCGAAGCCATAGAGATTCCGCGCATACTTTACTTTCCTATTTACTTTTGGGTTTCTGACCGGTGCCGGGATCATGGTAACTGCAGGTTGCGGTGGCACAGCCATGGGGGCTTGCATTGGTACGTATGCCATCACTATCACTTCACAATTTGCGTACCGTAATTATTACTATGAGTAACGCTACACTATATATTCACTCTGCAGCTGAAATTATAGACATACAGTAACAGCAAATGTTAATGTTTACATGTTAATGTAAAAGTCTAAACAACAGGAAAGATTTGACCGGTTTATGACTCGAGAAAAGGGGTGATTTTAAAAAATAAAAAACAGTTTGAGCTACTCATGCAAAAACAATTCAAATTTTTATCCATCAAATTGGGATCTGACGATAACAAAATACTTCAGGAGCAACAAAAATGATATTTCGGATGGACTACCCAACTTGAAACTGGCTGTTATTCCAACAGTGAGTGAGTTGGTAGAGAGTATTGCTTGACAGGTTATTGTTCTTGCCTTGTGAACCAACTTCCAGCATCATTCGAGTCCGCAAACCATTGGGCCGTAGTTGTGTAATACCATTAATGTAAATACCTTATTAATCCAACATGATATCTGGAATATAGGAACAAACAAGATTTATTAAAAACATATTTATCCAGTCAATATACAAATGCATGCTACGCTGTATGTACAAAATGAAAAAAAAAGATAAAAAGTGAGTATCTAAAGGAAAGCAATTCATTGTTTCAGGTAAAATTCAAAGGAATAAGTGAGGGATAAATGTACTGTCACCTTTTAATTGAATGCAATCTATGGTGATATGAATGTACAAAAAACAAACAGCAAATTTAGTAACACCACACAAATGCCACTTTTAGTTCTGACAATATAATGAATACCGATTTGTACTATCGATTCCAATAAATTAAAATTTGTTCAACTCTAGGACACAGAAACATGGAAATTCGCTGTTCAAACCCCTATTGCAGAATAATTGTGCCTGTAATATTATTAATACAGAATATGTATCTGTGCATAGAACACTACTGTCATGACGAGTCACATACTAAGCAATTTTGCATGAACACAAAAAAATTATCAAACCGACTACACATACGTAAGCTATTTTTGAACATGGTATTGATAAACAGAGGGAAAACATACATATGCAATATTATATGTGTTTTGTGAATTTAGTAAGGTAATATAAATGATTTTATGATGAAAATTAAAAATACTGATATATTATATATAGGAAACATTAATTATGTACTGAGGGTCACAAATCACGATAGCACAAGCTAAGGCTGATAATTTGGAAGTGGCCCTGATGTTCCCTGTTGATGAAATTCATCTCTAGGTCCTCCAGGTTGCTTCGTCGGTTCCTGAAGCAGAGGTTGTACTGATCCAGTCATAGCAGATGTTGATGGATACATTGCAGGCTGTTGTATTGGCATTCCAACACTGGAAACCGAGACCAATGGTTGTCCCACAATGGTAGGTTGACCATGTACAAGCATGTACTGACCATTGGCGAGTTGCACAAACTGTTGGCCTTGTGCCGGGTAAATCACTTGTCCTTGGTAAGAATTAGGATCGTTGCAGACACCGGCACAGCAATAGGCCGAATGAACTATTGTAATGATGAGGCAAGCAAAAGAAAGGATTGAAATAATGATGTGGCAAGCAAGCACACCACCGCTTGACGCAATTGTGGCAAGTATAGACAGAGAAAACAGCAGTGCTAACATCACAGCAGAGATTATAGTCATAGCCATATTAGCATTATACATGCAATTTGTTGGTTTCTTCCTGGCCACAATACCAAGTATTCCTGATATAATAGGGAATATTCCACACCAAATACCTTGGGACGTGAAGGTAAAGATTAAAGAGTACATGCTGTAATATGAAGCGGTGAGCAGAATTATAGCAGCAACAGCCAGTAGTAAACACAAAGTTCCTAGTATTATTTCAGCAATGCCAAAACCATACAATTGCCTTGCATATTTTTCTTTCTTTTTCGGCTTCTGTACAGCAGGACTCGGTTGGATTATGGTGACACCAGCCTGGGGTGGGACAGTTGCTCCGGCAATGGGTGGAGTCGACTGAGGCATTGGATGATAGGTTGTTGCCATTTTAGCTTCCAAGTCTCGAAAGTTT
The DNA here is from genome assembly GCA_013436065.1 of Halocynthia aurantium. Taxonomy (NCBI): domain Eukaryota; kingdom Metazoa; phylum Chordata; class Ascidiacea; order Stolidobranchia; family Pyuridae; genus Halocynthia; species Halocynthia aurantium. Next base: position 3,371 of record QXVX01007265.1, read on the forward strand.
CCTCAGTATTGTGTAATTATATATTTTGATAATTAAATATTGAGTACCTAGAATATAAGACAAATAAGTAATCGTTATGTATAAGATATACTATATAGAAATAATACAGTGGAACAAATTTAATCTCACAAATATAGACAAGTCAAACATTATAGTTTGTACCAAAGGAATATTATGCATTCAGTAATGTAAGAACAGTAAAAGAGGTAATTAATATAAATCTGAAGAATCTACATATATATATGAGGAAGTTGTCGTTTATTTGTTGTTTGCTTTAGAAAACTGATTTTTGTGCAGATGACAGTAGTATGGCTGTTGTGGCGCAGGCTGTTGTATGACGAATCAGGATATTTACCCACAGTTGCTCTCTCGTTATACACTATTGGGCTAACATGGGTAGTTCCCATGAATGAATGAATGAATGAATGAATGAATGACATAGAATGTATAACACAATATTGAAGCAATTAATTGCACAAATAAATATCACAGAAAGAAACATTTCAAGCAATTTGATGTACTATTATTGATGTAACTACTGCACAAAAAAATGTTTCTCAGTGTTTCTATTGTGCGTTGTAATTATTTGCACTTGGTGCCGGGAGGAGATTTCTTTTCTTAAATGCAGTGGTAACTCTCCTGTCTGCCTGGTTGGCTCTATCTGTGCCGGTCTGCCTGATGCAGTAGATGCTGCAGGTTGAAGTACAGGTTCATGAATTGACTGAACCTTGATGGGTGATGTCGCAGGTTGTCCAATGAAATGCCCTTGTACCATAAGAAACTGGAGATTTGCAGTTCCCACAATTTTCTGGCTGTTGTTCCCTTGAAATAGGACTTGACCATTGTGCATAGAGGGATATGATCTCCCTGCACAGCAAAAAGCCGAATGCAAAACTGATATAGTCAATCCACCGACTGATAAAACAGCCATGACGAAATGTATTGCAGTTACATTTGCATTTGATGAAGTAATTCCTGCTAACACAGAAAGAATAAGCAAAACTCCTGTGAGTATTGATGAAATAATACTTGTCGCCATATTGATAGTAAGCATTTGGGCAGTAGGTTTTTTTTTAGCTGTAACACCGAGAACACCGGTCACAATTAGAAATGCACCACACCACAGACCTTGTGATATGAAAGTGAAACACACTCCTTTGCCATGATAATTGGATGTATCTAATACAGTCAGAATGATACTCACAATACATAGTAAGCATGAAATACCACCCAAGATTATCTCAATCATTCCAAAAGTATACAGTTTCATAGGATGCTTCACTTTATTGCCATCATGAGATTGTGTTCTTGGATCGGTAGCTGCATATTGTGGTTCCACACTTACTTCAGAAGCAGTGGAAGGAGCATCTGACATTGATTTATACCTGGATGCCATTACACCATAAGAGGTTGCTCATAGCAAAGAATATATCTCTAACTAATATACTACAGCGATATCTGGAAAATATAGAAATGACAGCATGACATACACATGATAACATAAAATATCTAGTATTGGCATAAACTATACTATAAGAACTGTAAATAGTATTGCTTATTTGGAATAAATCATAAAAGGCAGATAAATTGCTAACAAATTTGAAAATACTGTTTAAACTTTCATAAACAAAGTTAAAATTTTGAAAATAAGGCTAATTCATCAGAGGTAAGGTAAAATAAGAGAATATATAGATGCAACAAGCGAATACAGATTCAAGATATAAATGAGATTATACATTTATGTATTATATGCAGGTACTCATGATGACCGTAAAAGTTCTATTCTATTTCTAAAATTTGAAAGAATATAAGGAACAAATATACACATTGCAGCAAAATATGGAGAACAATGACTGACTTGCATCCAAATCGTGGTATGATCAATTGATCAAAACGTTATAGAGTTATAAGTCGACAAGTGGTTGTATTGGTGCTGATAGTAGATAATATATATTAAAATAGCACAAGCAGGACTTAGTTTAGCAATTAGGTAATCATTGGAGCAGTATGTTAATATGCAACAAAGAGAGTGTAAGCATTGTCGTAGTATTTCTAATAGCAGTATCCATTCAATGTTATTGTTTCACTATACAATCCAGATCAACCTTTTTTTTGAGCTGGCTGGATAAAAAAAACTTAGGGAGGCGGGCCGCATAGAAGTTATGATATGAAATGCCGATAATATCAAAAAATGAGAACCAATTCTCCAACTCATTTCAGTCTTCCAAAATTGATTTAATAGAAAAACATCTAAAGGCAGAAATTGATAACATGATGCATCTTATGTAAAAAGTTATTTTTCCATAATGTTTCTTTCATGGTGTTACTTAAGCGCCCCCAGGAGTTGGTTGCTCTGGTTGAGGGTACAGGGTTGGGTTTTCAACTTGGGGTAGATTTGATGGAATTGTAGTAGTCTCAGTTGCAACAGATTGTCCCTGGACAAGCTTATACTGGCCATTTCCCAGATGAACATAACGCTGTTCATATAAAGGATGAAGTACTTGACCTTGGTATGAAGATTGTCCACAGCAAGGAATGCAAGATCCTATACAAGAGAATATAGAATGCAGAAGACAGAGTAAAAAGGCAATTAAAGCAAGTACCAGTTCAGCTATTAATGAAGGTCTGAAAAAGCCATAACCAAGAGTAAATGCATGGTTGGAAAACAAATTGCCAGCAGCTATTGCAGATATTCCACTCATGACCAAGTTGGTGGTGTATAAGCATGGTGATGACCTGCATTTCGTAATGATCCCAATGATTCCAGTAGCGATGATGATCCCGGAGTTTGGGATGTAAAACAGAAGGATACCAGCGATACCGGATAGTCCGAATCCAATTCGCACAAAGGAGAAAATCAAGCAGGCCATGCCGAAAATTACTTCTGCGATACCAAATCCCAAAAAATAATTCTTGTATCTGTCCATTTTCATTGGAGCATCTTTATCAGCATTAAGTGGCATTGTCGAATGTGGAGTTGTCATCGTAACTATTGGTAAACTCTCTCCTTAACCAAATATATTTGAATTTATTCAAAACTTAACTCGTACTAAAGAATGTCTAATAATCTATGATTATATAGCAATTTAGTGAACAGTAAAACAATAATGAATAAAAATTTAATGTTTAAGTAAAATGAAAATCTAAGGAAGCATTTGAAGTGGAAAAAAATATTAGTGAGATGATTTCATAAAACTATTCAAAATTACAAGGAAATGGTTATAATGCGGAGAGATAAAAAAATTGCCGGCTAGATACCATGGTCTCGAATATTCAGAAATTTGAATCGAAATCAGAAACTGTGGACAAAAAATAGCCTTGAATTTGAACTCATCTTTTACCACCTTATTTATATGAGGCTACAATAGCTTGGGATGGGCGTTCAGTTTGCGCAGACCAATAAACCTATATATTATGTTGAGTTTACCAACTTAATGCACAATCAGGGTCAACTCATTCCAAGTCAGTAACCATAGTATTAAAAAGAATTAACAGTAAAAGTTGAAAGCGCGGCTTCTCCTCATAAAAATCATGTTAGAGTAAGTTAGGCTAGGTTTGCTGAGAGGGTTAGGGTGAGTTAACATTAATCCTACCACTCACAGAAACTTGGCTGAGTTTTTTGAAGGACTGCACTACAAAACTGATAGTAAAACGCTGTTACACCATTTAATTGTTCACAGATATGCACAGAGAAATACGGTTCTTTATAATTCTTTTTTCCCAACCTCTTCCTTATTCAACTATTATTACAATCAATTGAACATTATAAAGCTCTCAACTCAGCTATACCATTTCCTCAACTCACAAAAATGAAGCGGAAACTCAAGATACATCATACAAACAGTTGCAGACATCATCTACGTTGTGCAATTGAGCTTTCAGTAATGATGAAATCACATGACTGATGTCACGCAGTGATTAATAATAGAGAAGTCTAGCATGATATTATTGATAAGAAATTCCCTGAAGCAGTAGGATACATATCAAGCATGAAAACAATATCAATACAGGAAATTGATACGACTATTCTAAAAAGAGTGAACTAATACTGCAAGCAAGTTTTCAATTACTTTCTTCAAACTTACATCAGCAGATTGTACACAATTTTTAAAATGGAACATTTTCCTTCTAATAAATAGTATTTCCACTCAATATTCTTAGTACCAGCATACATTCATGTATGCAATAAACAAATAAACCATAAAAATCCTTCAACTTCGAATTGATGAATTATTATTGTTGACACGCCTCGACAAAAAAATGATTAAGAGGTAACAAACAAACACAAAATTGCAGACTCATTTTGACACAAGTTAGTGATATGTTTTGAATGCAATTCAAATCTGAAGCATTGCCTTCAAGCCAAAATATTTACATATTTTTCTCATTGGAACTTCTTTATATACACTATGCTAGGCGGCTCCAGTGATTTGACTTACATGAACTCATACAGCTGCAATATAGCAAATATGACTTCCCGTTTCCAAATACTTTGGCTGAATTGGTCTTGTTTATGAAAACAGCTCATAGCAAGGAGATGCAATAAAAAGCATTGCCTCAATCACCTTACATGGTTCTTACTTATTTGAAAACATTTGAATGGATAAAACTAGTGGGTGAGACTTGATGTATAACTATGCAGTGATAATTCTTATTCTTCCATTAACCTGTTATGTAACCTGTAATGCAGTATATACCTCATGCACAATTTTCTCCTCAACAAGAGTGACTCATCTTCCAGTACAGAGGAAGACAACAAATGCTTAAGACAACAAATGCCTAGTTATATCAGTTTCATACAGAATAAATGTTATTTCTCATCAAAATATACTGCATTACCAATAGTTTGTCTATTAAACTAAGACATGCCATACATTAGAAATACCAAGCAACTTTTCTACTTTTTCCTCACTGTCAGCACTCTTATCCTAAGTAGGATTTTAACCTTATATTTTTATCTGTTTCAGGAAAGGGATCATTACAATAAAAATTACATAGTATATATCGACATATTATTGCTTATTCAAACCTTCATAACTTTCAAACAAATATTCTTTCTGAGATTTGAATATAAATACTGGTAGAATTTAAGCAAAACAGTTGTAAAAATATCAATTTCGGAATAAGATCTGGAAAAATCCTTTCAGAATATCAATATTATGGACTTCAAGCCTAAAGCAACAACATTTCATGATTGACAGGACAGAATTCTTTCCCCATTCCAACGTAATTGCAACTCCGGAAATTGTACAAATAGCTGTAAGGTTCGGTATGCCAAAATTATCGATTCATGCAGCAGTGTGTGTGGTTCAGGAAGTTTTTTTCTTTCCTTAAAACTGATGTGTTGACTGCAATTTTCCTTATCGGCTGTGCACATGTACAGGCAGTTTTTAAATAACAGAGAATTGCTGTGCGCATAAAAGATAGTCACCAATAATAATGTTATATATATTAATTATACTTATTGCATTCAGTGCACCTTTTAAAAAAAGTTCCTAAAGAAACTTGCTATCAACTGTTCAGTTTAAGATTTTCAAAATTCGCATGGTTTGGAACAAGCGTAGATTCGTCAGTATTATTGACTTACTTTTTACTGCCTTCTAAACAATACTACAAGATGAATGTGGTACATTAGTTCAGAGTAACCTAGGTGTGAACTACAGCTCTAGATTTTCATTCAATTTTCCCGCATATTCCATAATAAATATTATTTTCCAGGAACTTATTAAACCCTATTCAGATAACATACTTACTTTAGAGAGACATAATTTTAAATAGTTCAATAAAATCCAAATCACAAGCAAAAAAATACAAGTATGAGAAAAAAAATATAGAAATGAATAAGCAAATATAAAAGGGATATGCAGGTACAAGTTAAGAAGTGGGGCACTTCTTCAAACAAACTCATTTACATTAAGGTTGGTTGGGTCCCCCCGTAACTGGGTGTTTGGATGGACCTGACTTCTCCAACTTGTAGCGGAATTTGCACAGTAAAATTTTATGATAGCAAATGACTTATCTGACTTTGTTATCACATACAGTTTGCCCTTACTAAAAAATACAAAGGAACGGACGTAGCATTTCTATTGAATAAATCACAAATAACGAAAACAAAAAAGTAGTTGAAGAGTTAAGAAGTGAGGTCCCTGTAGAAACCCAATTACATTTGGCTGAGTAAGGGTTAGCTAACCCCACTTGACCCTTTCGTTAGTTTCGTAAGGACTGCAATTATTAACTTGTACCCCAAAAAAATTAAATGAAATACAAAGTGACCGAAATAATGAATACAATATCAGCAGTATGTAATGAGAATACAGACAAAATCAATGCTCTTCAACATAAGCGGGTGGAAGTGATTCCTGATCATCACACTTAAAAGGAGAAGGAGGTGGCAAAGGCCAGAAGTTTCCATGCGAGGAAGAAGCATGAGCTTCCTGATTTCGCCCTAGAAAATGCACCTGACCACTACTGAGTCCTTCATACTGCCTGGGCAAGGTACTGTACAAAACCCGGCCGGTAGACAGCCAGGGAAAACAACACTTGGTGGCACAAGTGTATGAAGCATGAAGAATGCAAATTATCAAAGCCAGGAAGCTCACCAGAGCAAGAAAGGCGTGAATCCTAACCAAGTTGTTATTTTCCTTTGAAACAAATGAAGCATAGAGAGAAATTATGAACCCAAAACCAGTAAAAACAGAAGCCATAGTGCTCATGATCAAATTGAGGTTCAACAGTGATTTAGAATCCTTTGGTTTCCAAATTATAGCGAGACTACCGCTGATAATGACCACCATTCCACTCCAGACACCAGAAGCCATGTGAGTCACGTCATTCTTCCAGTAGTCAATGTTTTCAATGACATTTAGCGCTGCAACGCTTAGCCCGATTGAGACAATACCAAGAAAGATTTCAACAATGCCTAGGTCCCTGCAGAGTTGCTTATATTTTTGCACCTTGCCACTTCGAATGTCTTCGGAAATAATAGTGACGGAGGGACCAGGTCCAACAGCAGCCATAGTAAAGGTAAGAGGAGTAGAAACTATTGGAATAAAAGAGAGAGAGAGAGATACAGACAGATGAAATAAAGAGAGATTTCAGATAAAAGTAGATATATTTACTGAGGAAAAAGATGATCAATGCCACTGATTAAATTAAATGCCATGACAAACATCGCTGAACCAAGATAAATATAAGTAAATCTAGTCTAAGTAAATTAAGTCGCATATTGCTTCAGATTCGACTCACTTCGCTCATGTTAGCGGCATGTATACCTCCAATCTTTCACTATAAGTCCAGACAATCAAAACAATATTCAATGGTTAATTTTATTTTATTTTGAATTCGAGTAATGTATACACGGAAATTATCAAAACTTTTTCTGTCTAATCTCAAATTTTAGTGACACTCTTCAGCATTTCAGAGATTAAGCTGGTAAATAACCTTCTTCTTCACAAAATAATGAACATAGCCATCTCCTTGAATTCCTGCTAGCATCTAAAAATGTCAAACACTGTTAAGCTGTTACTTCTCACTTCTGTAGCCTTAACTGCTCAGAAGGGAAAATATGAACCATTTTTAAAATCCATCCCTCAGGCAATTTCTTACGAAACATCTCGTGACATTGCGGTAAACACTATTACTTGTACTTGTAATTGTCACACTTCAACTGTATTCGGTAATGAATACAGACAGGTGTAAGCAAGCAATTGTCACCTGGGAATAAATCTATGGTCCCTTTAAAATTTACATCGACAAACGAAAGTGATCACGCACATATTGATCACTCCCTTTCTACAATTATAGACTGGAACAAACTTGTTCATTCTTCGGCGTTATCCACTCCAGTGAAGTAAAAATATTATAGCTTATATAGCTTTCGAAAAGGACAATACTAGAACATGCAGTACCAACTAAATATCGCTGTACTTTACTCATAAATACTGCTGTAGCTATAGCACTCGTCGTGTCGAGAATGATGTGCGACACTAAAATCGCGAAACCTCTATAACTAGTAGTACAATGCTTGGTTACCAAACAGCGATACATCTGTAGAAAATCTGCTTAATTTAAAAAATATGACCGTTATAAAACCTCAACGCTCACTAAACAGTAGTTCGGAGAGTGAGAATTTTATTTTAGTTTTTTTTTAGAATTTTATTTTAGTTTAGATCCGAGACAGGTCTGAACAGAAGGTCGTAACATCAAAAGTTACACTTTCCAGTTTTGCGTTGAGCAATAGAGCTACAGCAAAATCCATGAGCAAATAGTTGATGAAACTAGAATTATTACAAGGTTCCAATTATTCTTTAGAAATACTTACATGTCGCAGATCCGGGACAGAGTAGAATCCCTCACTAGAGGTAATATACCAAGAGGAATTTCGTTCCACAATGCAAAACAGAGACCAAGCTTACCTCATTTTATTACATTACTACTAAAGTAAACATGACACCACAGCAATAACAGCACCTAGATTGCACATAGCGACTAAAAAGTTCCACAAACAATATAAAGGTTACTAACAAATGATACAACCAGGACTGTAGTACACAAACCACATACAATACTAGCATACGAGAACAAAACTAGTTAACTCAATTCAACTAAATAAAAGAAATCCTAATTCAAATTGGGTTCGGCAGCTATCTTGCTTTGTTCCGCATCAAGTTGCGGTGTCGGGATGGCCGTCACAGGCAGATGACCAAGTGCAGAAGAGGGTATCTGGGGTGCCATAGCATACTGCTGAATAGTCGCCTGGGCTGATGCCGGTAGTTTTCTTGGCACGTCATACACGCTCTGCGACTGAGATTCGTCAGATGTAGCTGTCTGCCCAGATCCCAGAGTTGAAGGGGTGTTTTGCAGCGGGTAACGTGCCATGTAATCACGGGGAATAGCGGAAAGTGGTGGGCTCGGGGCGGGTGTATGCAAAATGAAGTTTTGAGTTGGACTCATTAACTATCATTTGTTTTCAAGCGTTCCGAGAGTTGGTAATAGAACCATGCAAAATAAAAACAAGAAAAAGTAGTGTTAAAAAAAAAACTCAAAAAACAGGGAGCAGCTCTTATAATAAGGTCAGTGCTCGATTAGTGGTACAAAATGTGAGAACATTGCTTAATTATGATTGACAATCGTCACTGCTTATTATGCATGATTTTTAATGACTATGAGAATACACTATTTTCTTCCGCCATTTCCCAATAACAACCCAACGCTTCGACAGACTTACTTGGATATTTCTTCTTGAAAAAAAGAAAATAAATGTATGTTATGTAGAAATAATAATTGATGTTGTTGAAATAGGTAATTTTTTGTACCAGAATGAGCTGTGAAAACACTAATTTAACTAAGTGCAAATGGAAGAGTGTGAAACAAATGAAATGATTAATTTTAAGTTTTTATACAAACAGTTAACACTTTGTTAACTGTAGTTTTAGTACTAGGACATTTAAGATGTGTATAATACAGTATACTACATCCAACTGAAGTCAAGTCAAGCAAACACACATGCATATGTGTATATTTCCAGCAAAACCAAGATCTCTCACTACTATTGAAACCGGTTAAACTAGCAGTTTTTTTTACTCAAAATCAATCATGAAACGGGCGATTCTACAGGTCAAATATACGATTTGCTTTTTTTTCAAAACTTACGATATTTCCATGTGCGCCTCCCATTGTCGGTCCGTCGTGGGATGATTGTGAAACAAGAGAACCGCCTAGGCCCATAAAAATGGGACCTCTCGGAGGGCTCGATGCTGGAAGCAAAGGATTGCTCGCATGCTGGGTAACCTGGGACAGCTGGATAGGAGGTACACTATCCTCTTGGTAAGGAGGAATAACATTCAGGCTCATGGGCGGAGTGACTTTTGGTAGTATGGCAGGAATTATGCCAGCAGGATGGTAACTCTGACTGAAAGGGGAGGGGTGGGGTATTTGTACTAAACTAGTGGGAATGTTCATAGGGTGTGACAAAGGGGGAACTGGATGGGGATACTGAAGAGTCTGGGGCTCCACGGTTGGATGTGGATTGCTGTCTCTAGAGAGCTGAGGTGCGGTTGGTGCAACAAGTTCTTTCTTGGGTGGTTCTTGAATAAGAATAGATATCAGTAAATACATTTCTGATATGCTATTAAGAAGTTTCAATGTGCTTTATTACTAAATTTTCTGAATACCAGCAAACTACCTTATGGCAAGTTACTTTACTGTTATAAAATAAGAACAATATGTGAATTGTATGTTCTTTTTATTTGGATTGGGATCCGGTCCTTGGTGGTTGGGGATTCTATGTAACATATATTCAAATGCTTCAAATGTTCTAAGATTCCATGAGCTTTCTAGCTTCTACAGACCTGGTGCGGGAGGCTTAAATACTTCTTCTTTGAGACCCGGCAAAAAGCAGTCGATTCTCTCCCAAGTCACATCCCACAGACTGGTATAGTCAGTTGGACTATCACTGTTGTGGAATATTCCTGCTGTGTCCATCACAAGCAGCATATTTTTCAGTGATTCCGGAATTGCTTCAAACTAGTGAAATATCAACGTTATCATATCTTTATCACTACAAACCAAACTTGATCATATTTATATGGACCTTACCAGCAAGTCACTTTTCCCAACATGCATGTACTTATCCATAAAATCAAGGATAGTCAGCCAGAGCGCGGTGAAGGTTGGAAGCATTAGTAGAGGATTGAGATGTTGGAGGAAAACCTGTTACATCAAGAAAAAGGCTTCAACTTGTACAATTTCTTGCTTTTAGGTAATTTCTTCAATGTTAGGCACATACCTTAGAGAGCAGAGTAGCCCCTCTCATTCGAGTCTCCTCCATTCCAACCGGGTCAGCAGGACTGATGTTTTCGAGAAGCTTAGTCAGCAAGGGGAATAAAACCTAACGAAATTGTTGAAAGGGGTAAAATGATAAGCAATTAACAATGGCAGATAAAGATCACCAGGCCATTCAAAATATCTATTCGACGGTACTCATAATTGCTACTCTAACATACGTGATCACAAGAACGAACATGATTTGTGTAACTCGGATTCACATATATTGAATGCAGTAACATATGGATTCCAAGGGACAATTCAAATTCTTGAATTCATACGGTTTTTCATAGTTAAGTTAGACACCTTATTGAAGCAGGATTCCCATTCTTTGCCAGTAAGCGTTTGCAAATCGTGGACGAGGAGAGCTCGCTGCAAATAGGTCAGAGCTGAAGTGCGTACTTGTCTACGTGCATCACAGCACAACCTTTAAAAGAGAAGGTAGACATAGTATACTCAACCATTAACAAAGATTTCTCTTTGTCACTGTTACATGGATATAATTTTGCTAATAATAATGCAATTCAAAAATCATTCTATAAAATTACACGATACAAACAGCTTTAGATATTATAATATATGCAGTGTGGTCAAGACGGGGGCTTACACTATTCTTGGATGTTTCTAGCCCACCGTGCCTTATATGCTGATGATCCATTAAGGATCAAGCCTACTATATAGATTTTATCACATATTATCACCTTGCTATTCCTTGGAGCAATGGGCACCAACATTTGTCCCACAAAGTACTCGCTTCAGCATTAATTTTCAGCACTGATGAGCTTTCTGAGGAATCACCGGCCTTCTCTGCTTTCTCCTGCTCTTCTTTCATTCGTTCCTTCTCCTCCTCGGCCCAAGAACTATATATGGAAGCCGCTCGTGTGTGGAGTGTGTGCATTAGGTCAAGAAGCTAAACAGAAAACCGAATGAAAAAAATGCCCATGCGTTATCGTACTAAAGTACATTGCAAGGTACAGACTTGGAGAGATATGGTGTGGTAACCTCCTGGAACAGATTCTGCAAAAGATTCGTCATCCGAATGCTGGCCATCTACTCCATGTCCATATCTATAAGAGAAAAACAGAACAACATGAATAAGATATTATGCCTTAATAAATTCAAGTACATTTCAATAGTTTTTCGCAAGATAATTATGTACTGTCTATTTATTACTACTAATACTAGTAATATGTGTTTATGGTATCTCATGTTTCACATGTATATTTCATCCCACCCCCTTTAATGATCGACTCACCACCACCACTCACACCAAAAGCAACATGTGACCCCATTCCCGAACACAAATAGACAAAAGTCAATGTATGGCTGTATGCTGTATGTGATTTTTATGGTCTTGTTTACAAGCGAGTTCTAACAGGCAAATCAGAAGAATTTACACACCTTCCTTCGGCCCCTCCTGGTCCTTGACTCACTCGAGACGATGATCTTTTGCTGTCCCTGTCTTTTCGTTTTTTCAGACGTTTCTTATCTACTTTACTGTGTTGGCTTGTATCCTGTCCCACGCCATGATGAGCTCTGTTCACTATATGAATTGAATTTGCATAACTAGAAATACTTGTCAATTTCGAAGATGCGAATATCAAGGATTCTAAATCCTACATGTAATTATTCATATTATCAGATTCTGTGCATACCTTTATCTAATTCTTACCTCCATTAATGCTAGCCTCTACAAACGTCCTAGTGCATCTGACGCATAACTCGAAATTTTCCGGTGTTATGTGAGCAGCATCTCTCACCAGAAATGCTAGCGTTTCACAAGATTTAACCATCGCCCTCATATCATGTTGTCTCAATTCTTCTCCAAGCTGCAAGGTAAATTGGTTGGATGGGCTTGGTGGTGGTGGTATTACCTAAATGCAAATAGGCCTTAGGACTCGAGCCAACTCAAAAATGTGGCCTTCAGTTTATATCACATATCTCCCCCTCCATATTTTCTGAATAAAATTACATTTATATATTCAAAGTGAGGGGCTACACATGCAAATTGGGCAAAAAGTGAATTAAGTTTGAACCATGCAGATAATAGAAATAAAATGCATTGATTTGATAAAGTATGTTCTAATAAATAGAGAATCTTAAAATTCATGTATCAATAGATATAGAAACTTGGTAATGAAAGCAGGTTATCTATCTATCTTCTATATCAGGGGTGGCCAACCCGCGGCTCTCGAGCCGCATGCGGCTCTTTGGCCGGTTTCATGCGGCTCTTTTCGCCTTGGTTATTCTAAGGAAAAAATAACTTGCAAACTACAATTCATCACGTTTCGATTAAACATAT
>QXVX01007265.1:27779-120093 GCA_013436065.1 Halocynthia aurantium
CTTCAAATGCGCTCTCATAGATTCAAATATTAAAAGAGAAACTCTCAAGGAAGCCGCAACCAAACTTAAACGATCTGAGCCAAGTAGCTGTAAGAAAAGAAAAAACAAGTTGTAGTCAGAAAAAACAACTTATTCTTGATATAGAAATGTACAGATATAAAATTCATTACCTGAAATAAGTATCGACACATATCATCTTTCACCAATACAAGCAGGGAGGGGAATCTTTCTACGACATTACGAGACACTTCGATGCACACTTTCACTAGTGACAGTCCCATGTGGACCATGATATCTGAGTTATGCCTTCAGCAATAAAATGAAAATACTGTATAACACTTGTATGAAAAGAAATATTATAAAAGCTTACTATGCGGGTAAAATTGGCACATTGAATACATAAAAATTGGTATGACACAACTAGCTGAGCTAGCCAGTCATCACTATTCATTACCATTGAGGGGGTAGAGTGTGATCCAAGGTTGTTTTTATGAATATACTAGTACAGTTCATCCGGGGATGGGGTCTCAATTTTATTTAAACTACAATGTTTTGTCTTTATTCAAAATGATAACTTTTCAAGGAATAGAATTTTACTGCAAAATTTCTTTACAATAGTGATGAGTGACAATGAAGAGGTAAATAATATACTGTAAACCATAACTGAATCGGTAATTATCGATAGTTATAATTTGCTGTAAGACTGCTTGTATGGTACGGTGTACGGTAGTCAGGAATACCCCAACAGTGACCGAACAAATTTCAGCCAAAACCATCAGTATAAAGCAGTAGCATTAGTGGCCCATTATATAATACTGGTTCCTGGATTTCATGGTGTGATAGTGGAATTAGAGAACTTACCGGTCATGAGGATTAGTGAGTGAAATAAGGAATCGAAACAGCTCTCTAATGCAAGGAAGTCCGTATGGAACAAGAGGGCCAACGTTAACCTCTTCCCCGGTGTAGGCAGATGTAGTGAAACGAACCTGAACCATTACATTGCTTTTGAAAATGCGGCTGCTCAAAAATATCTTGCAAAGGATGAATGAATATTTACCCCTCTGGGATTGCCCACGTATTCCGTTTCGCTATTTACAGGTTTACCATCAGAATCAAGCTCATCAAGACTCTCGGGGACAGAGTCGACTCTTTGTTGTCCGAGTCCGAATCCCTGTTCGCTTGACACTGGCAATTCAGTGTTAGCATCTTGTGTTTCATCATTCTGGGAAAGATTGCATACATTGCAATTGCAAGTTAAAATATTTAGAGCACTCAATTAGTATATTTTATGCAATTGAAATAGTTTACTTGTCCATTCAAGCAAAATTATATTATGGGAAACACCATATATGTAATAAAATATACTGCCTATACTGCCATTCACTTAATCAAATCTCAAATGTGCTTTCTGTGATGATATACCAATTGAGATTACATTGTATTAGAAATTGGAAAAGTAAATTGTGCTTGCTTTGCTTCATTCAGCCCATTGATATCAAAGAAAACATCTAACCATAACAATGTCTTTAGCATCATCAGTGTTGGCTTGGTTTTGATCTAACGAATCTCCTTCAGTGGGAAGAGTTTCTGTCATTGCAACAAAAAAAATGTTAAAAATTTACCTGGGAGGCATACTGATACGTGAAACAAATAAAGTTCACCACCTTCTGGTAGTTTTTCTTTGGGTACGATATTTTCGATATCCTTTTCTTGAATCTCCAGTTCATCTGTAGGTGTGGGAGAGGCGACACCTGATCCATCACCACTGTCACACGTTGCTAACGGCATCCCAAGGCTGGGAACAAAATTACATTCATATAAAATGGAGCTTGAATTATGTTGGTATACAAATAATGACTACGAAGTTCCATAACTAGCCTTCGTAAAAACTAAAAATCTAAGGTGGATATCTATATAGGATGTAGGATGTCGATGATGATGACCTCAAATACTAACGAGGAACCAGAGACCTTTCTAGATTTCTAGAATATATTCCTTTATATATAAATCGAGAACAGACCTCTGCGTCATGTTCTCTGACACTGGTGTAGAAGCGGGTGTCACAGGATACTGGTAATGAGGCTGCAATGACTGTTTGCGATCAGACCGTTTCGGACGAGGAGACTTTTTGGATCGCTTGCTACGACCAGCCGAATCGCCCATACTACCCGCTCTCATTTTTAGCTGTAAAGACATATCACCATATATCAGCGTAAAATTATTGGTATATGTCAATATCAAGCAATAACTTTAATACAATGTTGAAATGGTATATTCACGCGAATTATTTGGGTGAAATTATTTCCACTGACAGGCGAATCAGTTACTTTAGTTAAAAATTATGTAAGCCAGTAGATCTGTGGGCAATGGTAAGCACACACACACAATACCTTTTTCATGGATGAAGATGACTTCAGGTCTTCCTTAAATTCTGCCAATCGGATGAAAAGAAGATGTACCATGTCGACGAGCGTGTGTTCCGCGGACTTACGCAGAAGTTCTAATGTAAATAATGAATAATTCATTCCCTTTCACGGCAGTCTGATCATAATTCAATAAATACTCACCACTCAGACGCATTTCGAAGCATATACGAAAACATGACTGCATGATTTCGCAAACTGCTTCGTTCGTCAAGCTCGAACCAACAGAGGAAAGTAGAAGAGCACGAAGAACCTGCAATAATGAGAGAATCCTGTTTGGTCATAAAAATCAACAAGTCATCAACCTATGCTAGTATTCATTTTGCTAAAATCATTGTGTAAAATTAAAGATTTTCAGTTTGGCATAGGGACATTGGCAATGGCAATGTCACCACACATATGGATCCGAAAATATACATTAGAATGCCATCATCCCTACAAAAATCCTTATGTAGCCAGTGGTACCTTATTTATACATCTAGAATCTAGATGGACTGAATGGACTATTTGAGAGGTATATGTGCATGATGTACAATGTACAGTACAATTATTAACAATATCCCGACAAATACACTTTCTTTGCAATATAAATATTCTTCACGCAAGGATTCCCCCTGTATCTCTACTAGTGGGAGTGGGTTCCTTTAAAAATTGTAGCCCCATGTGAAATGGCATAATAATTTTTCACCTTCACGACATACAATTTCAAACACGAACCTGTAGGATTTTCATCAAAACCACTTCATCGTTAGCTGGGTCTGTGCCCACAAATCTGGCATGGGTGACAGCATCTGCCATGCTAGCTGCAGCACTCGCAGCATCGTTTGAGGCTACAGCTACAGAGTAAAGATTGGAATTTAGAAAAGTTGACTAGAACTAGAACAATTTAATATTTTTTTACTACCAATCAGATTGTAAGCAAGGAATTTGTTGATTGTAGACAACGCAAGGCCTGTGATTGGACCAGATGTATCTTCTGATTTGATCACCTCAAGAAATGGACTGAGGAAGGTACTCGATTCTAGTTCATTAAGTTCTGCAAACATCAAAATACAGGTATGAATAAGTAGGTATTGCATTTCTATAGGAACATCCATATTAGAATTAAATTACCATTCACTGCATTCAAGGCATTTTTCAGATTGTTGAAACTTGATATCAAAGGGTCCTCGCGATCTGACTGATTTCCGTGTGATGCCCACCTGGGATGTCAGAAAAAATAAAACTGAGCAGGCAAAGTCATTTTGATCTACAAAATGCAAGTCGAGTCTTGAGCTAGCAATCAAGTCTGACTCGAGATCTCCGCAGTTTGGTATTCTCTACTCGTATAGCGAAATTATACAAATCAGATAGCTCACCTTACATTTCTTCGCAAAGACGTAACAACAATGTTGACTTCACTGAGCACTATGTATTTACCACCAGTGCATGGCACGGTAGTGGCCATTTTACTATACTTGGCACGTAAGGTGCACTAGTTTCTTCTCAATGTTCAACTGGTTTCATACCAAAACAAAAGTGATTTTTACAATACTGATCAAGACAACACGGACAATTAGAGACCTTGTTGAAAGCTAACTTCAATTCCAGGCACTTAATGAAAGGATAACGAAAGAATCTACACAGAATATGACTTGATCTAATATGCAACAAGTGAGTGTACAATCAATAACTAGCACATCGTGAACACGTCACCAATATTCATTCATCTGCGTTTGTGCTGGTTGCATTCGGTGAATCACCCTGTCCGGTTATACTCCGGTAACATACCGGTAGGCAGCAATATTGTAGCCACTCGATTTACAATCAATCATAGTGAAGAATCGTGTGGAAAACCCATTGAACCAATAAACTACACAACATGCTTATGTTCTACATCAGGGAATCCCAAAGTGGGAAGACCCTGCAGTGGCTGCGCGACGAGTTTTAGGGGTCGCACAGAGCACGAGTTTTCGGGGTTAACCTGAATCAATCCATTCAATATTTTCGGGGAATATTAGTTTATGTGTTACGTCTCAGATGTGCTAATTTTAGCGTGATTGCCCCAATAAAAGTTCATTTATAAGCGTCGATTGTACTTTGCCATCTAGCGGTTGGAAGTTTATACTTCTCTTAACGGATATAAATGATCCAATAGTGACATCTAGCGGTTGGAAATTTTGAATACACCTAATGCTTATGAATGAATTTTGGTGATGTAAAAATTTTCAACCGCTAGATGTCACTGTTATATCATTTATAACCGTTAAGTGAAGTAAAATCTTCCAACCGCTAGATGGCAAAGTACAATGAACGCTTATAAATAAACTTTTAATGATGATCTGTTCCAAAAACGAGTAGTTCCTGACAATATTTTGTTTCGTTATTTCAAAATAATTTTTGCCATTTAATATACTCCCCATATTTCGACTTATGCAATCACTCGCTCTCGAACCATTTACGACTTTACCATTGATTATCTACTCTAGTGGTAATAGAAAAAGTACCAGAAGAATAGAATACTGAACTCTATAATATAAAAATGAAAGAAGTTTTTCGAAACCTGAAGCGTAATGATTACATGATTAACGCGCTTCTAACTTACAAGATACTGAATACCGTTATTAAGAAAACTTAATCTGTCTTCTATTTGGCAAACTAGAACTTGCTGTTCAGATTACCGTTAAAATATATAAGCACCACAGGCTTATTTTGAATGTCAATAAAAAAATGGCCAGTATCGAATTTAAAACGGAAAGCAGTCGATCCCGACAAACTTGTCGCAGAGAACTTGGCGCATTGGAAGATGTGATTGTCATACAAGACAGTCCAACCACATCAAATTCCTCAACTGCGCGAAAAAGACGACCAGCTAATATTGATACAGCCATCATGGATTTGACTGAAGACATTCCTACCCCATCGTATTCTTCGACAGCAAGTAGAAGAAGGCGTACTAATCTTGATACAAGCATCATTGATTTGACCGTCCAAAATGACGTAATTGATTTAACTAATGACAGTACAGATGGCGACGAACGGATTGTTTCTGAAAAGAAAGATTCGAACCAAACGCCTAACAGTAAACTTTGCTGCCCGGTTTGTTTAGTGTCATTCTCAACAATTTCAAAAGAAAAACTTCAAGTTATGTCAACGAAATGCGGTCATGTCTTTTGCAAGGTTTGCATCACAAGCTCACTTCAAATCATAAATAAATGCCCAATGTGTCGACAAAAACTTAGGCGGAATTGGATAAGTCCGTTGTTCTTAGATTTTTGAACCAGCATGAAAGCAATACAGTTAAGATTCTTATGCATACAGTAGTTCTAAATTTGTTGTTGTGATATTTGTCCTATTTTAACTGTTTGCTTTGTATGGTTTTGTATTATAGGCTTTTCTTTCTTTCTGAGTTCTTGCTGTTGACACAAAACATGGCACTTCTGTTTAATTTGCCTTTGTTTGCCACACAGTGGCAATGTTAGTCATCATGGTCCCTCAAGGTTGGGAATTTGTTGACCAAGACTGACTCACTACATTACCTATATATAGTCTTGTGTGGTTGTTTCAAACTACTGTAGTATGGCGTTCCCAGTCAAGCTAATTCCATCACTTATAAGCCATTGCTTCACAATTTTCGACATCATAGCCTTTTCGCTAATGTTCCCCAGCATTCTTAGAATCCCATTATGAACTGTCATGGGTATAGGGAATGCCCCCAAATTTCAGAATCCGCTGAAATTCAAATGTGACGGTCCGAGATATGATAGACAATCCTTGAATGAACCACTGCTATTTTACTGCAATAAATCGACCGCTCTGAATTTTCTTCGAGATATTGATTGCTCTGTAATGCTTTTCTTCTTTTAAATGGCTCCTTTTCCATATTATGATTTCTTTCAAAACTGAAATACTATCAAAAAATTATTTCTAGAATTCCTGCTTTTACTATAGTCTGCTAGTGTAAAGTCATCAAGAAATGGCAACATCATTAGGATCCAATCGCTACAATCGTCAAAACTGGGAAGAATCGGTAACGCTGTGCATATGTGGATTCTATTTTCTAAGCCATAGTTTTGAAACTATTTTGGATCTTAATGGTCGTCAACATTGATGGTATGAAATTTTTTACAGGATTTCCCCGTACTTTGCCAGACCTGCCTCGGTGACAATCCATACATCAGAATGGTTTGTACTGTGCCAAACTACAATATTTTCTTGCTGGTAACAGGTTCACAATACGATTACTTTTTCATTAGACCAAAGAAAAATTCGGTAAAGAATGCAAGATTTGCGACAGACCTTTTACTGTGTTTCGTTGGTGTCCCGGAGCCCGCATGCGCTTTAAAAAGACCGAAGTCTGTCAAACTTGTTCAAAGCTCAAGAACATCTGTCAGACCTGTTTGCTAGACTTGGAATACGGCTTACCAGTGCAGTTGAGAGATCACGCTCTTGGACTGGCAGATGACATACCGAAATCTGATGTGAACAAAGAATTTTATACACAAAATATGGAAAGAGAGGTATTATTGATCAACTCTATTTTACCTACCTCTAGTTTTGATCTCATTTAATACTGTACTCCATTCACAGATCGCTAACACAGACGGTACGGTCGCTGTGGGCTCTGTTGGACGTAGCCAGGCAGCCAACGACATGCTTCTACGAATGGCACGTACAACTCCATATTATAAAAGAAATCGCCCACACATTTGTTCTTTTTGGGTAAAAGGCGAATGTAAAAGAGGGGAGGAATGTCCGTATAGGTACAACATATGGATTATAACTAGTATTAGGAAAGTTGCAGTATTTATTCGGAATAACTTTATCTCAGACATGAAAAACCAACCGATCCAGAAGACCCCTTATCCGATCAGAACATAAAAGATCGTTACTATGGTATCAATGATCCTGTAGCTGAGAAATTACTAAATAAGGCGTCGGCTGCGATCCAGAGTAATATCATGCCTCCTGAGGACAAGACAATCACTACGCTCTATGTCGGTGGCATTGGAGAAGACATAGAAGAACAAGATTTGAAGTACTGCAGTATAAACTTGATATATCGATTAGATTCATTTGTGCATTGCTTAGTACCACCACCATAATAATTTCTACAAAAATTTCAGGGACTACTTTTATCAATATGGTGAAATAAGGTCGATACATGTGGCCGCTAAACAAAACTGCGCATTCGTGCAGTTTACCAAAAGAGCAGATGCTGCCAGGGCAGCGGAAAAGAGTTTTGGTAAACTTCTGATCAATAACAAGAGGTGCCTACTTTCATTATTTGAAAGAAATTAAAATTAAAATTGCATTTTGAAAATAAATATTATACACTGCTTTTACCAGACTAACGCTTCGATGGGGACGTTCGCAAGGCTCGTCAAAGTCTGATTCGGATTCTCACAAACATGAAAAGTCAGATAAACCAATGGCACTGGTTCCAGGCCTGCCTGGAGGTTTGCTTATTAAAATACTTCAATAAAAATACTCACATCCTTTACACTGCTTGTTTTGTGCATGACTTTCAGCTCTTCCACTTCCACAAGACGTTATGAAATATAACAAAAAAGGACAGAAGAGACCTCATGATGATTTTGATGAACCTCCTCCACCAGGAACGTATTTGCAACCTCCCTCGTACGCCAACCAACCACCCCCAATGGGCGCTATGCAAGGAATACCATTGCCGCCATTACCCGATCCAGCAAGTAAGATGATTGGTTGACAAATTAATTAGTTTGACATTTGTTACGACCAGCTAATATCAATATATTGTATTACAGGATTTCCAGGACAGATGGGCCCGAACCCAATAGCGTATTACCCATCACAAGATCCACACAGGCTTGGATCCAATTAAAAACCAGATGCTGTAGTGCAAAATACATTGTACATAACATGCTGCAACTTTTTCAAGTACATGGCCTGATTCGACGAGTCACTCTAGTTTGCGTGTCAGAGGACAGATACAACACTTATTTATTTCCATAAATGAGCTGGTTTGAAATAAAAAAAGTACTAAAGCAAGCATTTTTGAAATAAAGTTAGGAATGTGATTACTCTTTGATATGTCGACACATACAGTGTAGTCATGTAATGGCAAAACATAGAATAATAAATCACAGTGAGATATGCTTAGATTGCATAAAAAAATAAAATGAAGATAACTTATTCATGATAGTAACAAAGGGTCGGTCGGGCACTAGAAGGTAGCTCTGTAAACTTAATATATCTGAAATGATATGGCCTTCAGTATAGTGGTAGTCAATAGGATGGTCGTGTATCATCAGGGTAATAGGGACAACAGGATTGCTGCAGAAAAACCAGTAGAAGCATAACGAGAGGACAGCACGAGACTCGACATATTTATACCACACAGCTTTATGTCCAGTGGTTGTAGGTGTGCTTAGTCAATCTTGAATCAGATTTATTCAGTCCTAAATGATTCCACAGCTTATCAAATCATTAGTCATTTTTCTCCGTAACCCAAACCTGATTTCGCACTTTCATTACATTTACATAAGATCAATTTCACACATTTCGTTCTGCCTTGCATTGACTTATTCTCTAGAAAAGTTGTATTACCACCCATATTTATACTAAGGTCAGGAGCCGGTCAATGATCTGTTCACGATGATTAATTCAATTTCACTCGTAATTCCTAGAACACATGGCAAGTGTATCATCAGCGTTACAATGAATCAATAATTCGTTTTAAATTGGGCATGGTGAACCATTCACAGATGATTTACCTCTTTCAAAAAAACCACCATATCACCTACTGACTGACCGTGCAGAATTACAAGCACACAACAAACAAATGCACAGCTCAGGTGTGGAAGTAATCAGCATGACGAAATTAAACAAGAAATTTTCTTACCGTATATTACTTTCAGGGTATCTTTTTTCTTGCTTTGTGTTTGGCCGCCTCTCGTTTTAGCATTTCGAATTTTTGCCATGAAGTAAATAAATACCTTGTGAAAAATACGCGTAGCTGTGTTGACCAGATATTGAATTGTTCCTCTTTCTTCTCCATCTCGGCTGTGATTACTTCAGGAGAGCTTCCCTTACTTCTTGGACTCTGCAATGAGGCCTCTTCCTCGTCTTCATCATCCTCATCAAGAAAGGATAAGGTTGAAGAAGAAGCAGCAGACTGTGATCTCTTCTCTCCGACATCCTTTGAACCAGAATCGTCTATCTGTAATTGATCTATGCTTGTTACTACAGTCTCCATGTCTTTCACATCATTTTCTTCTTCCGATTTAATGGTAGACTGATATTCCATGACGCTTTCGGTGTCAGTATTCTCCAAAATGCTCGGTATTGACTGCTGGCTAGAAGCTGTGCGGGAGCTATGTGCACTGGTGTGTCGAGAATATGCGGAACCCGGTCGTGAATGACCCAATCCACTCCTGGCGTTGCTAGACCGGGCGTTCAAGGGAACTACATATTTGAAGCTCTGTTGTATCATTTCTTTGGTTACGAAATTAATTGCGCATCCTACCAAGGCTTCAAAAAATTCCAAAAATGTTATCTCTATTTCAAGGTTATATACATCTCCATCAAACACCCCGGGATTATCAGAAGCCAGGATTTTTAAAACGATTTCTGTTGACAGGTGTGGGCCAATTATTTGCAGGTCTTTGAGAGCGAGCAGAAGCCTCCGCATGTGAATTGTCGGTTCGCGAGAAGGTGTTTCGCACAAAGACCTGTATACTTTCCAACTGCCTTCCATGTAGGCTAAGGCATTTATAGCTCTTCGTGGATCAGACAGGAAGCCGCCCTTGACGCGTCCCGAATGTTTCATGATGTGCTCCGACAACAGTCTCTGTAAACAATTCATTAAAACTATGGACCTTGTTTTACTGCTGCCAGATTTGGTACTTTTAACTGAAGATTGAGAGGATAGCGAAGTGGATGACTGAGAAGACTTTGCTTTTCCATTATTCTTCACGGCAGGAGTAATTTTATCCTTGTAAATAACATAACCGAGTATTGTTAAACAGCTGAGAAAGTCCGACAGCGACAGCCTTTCTGTCGGCTGATGGACGGAACCTTTGTCCAAGCACTTGGCAACGATCCGGTCCATTTCTGGAAGAGAGATTCCATGGTGATGGATTTGACTGTCTTTGATGAATCTCCAGAACTGCAGCCTGGTCATCTCAGACTTTGTGCTCTGGACCCGATTGTGACCCAAGGTGCAGTAGAAATGATAGACGTGACGTAAATTCGAAATGTTCCTCAATATGAGGAACGTAACTTGGTTGAGTTCATCTTGTCTTTGAGATTCTTGAAAGTTAAGAAGCAGCAGATTGAGTTTCAGAGTAAGATTTGGAGCCAGAACATTTCCACTACCATCTCTTCCCATCATTGTGAATCACTTATTACATACTATTGCCAATAGCGCAAAGCAATCCATTACATATGGGTCATCCAGAAATATTTCACATACAAACTCCCAATTCAGTAATTTCTTCTTCGATATTCCTGCTAAAGAATAGTAATTAAACCACTAATCGAGGTTATAGTGAAATCATCTCCTAGACATTACACAAAAGGATTTTATTAGATGCAAAAATTGCCAGGAAAGATGTCCGGAAAGTGTGGAATGCGGAAACCTGAATGCGCTTGGCTAGGATAGTCGGTAGTGAGATTGAACTGGTTCACGAACCGGTTACCAAAACGACAAAAGTTCGCGGAACCAGTTGCTGTATTGTTTTCAATTCAAAGTTTTAACTTATCCAATGCCTTATCAGGTGCATATTTTTCTTCATCAATCTCGTCTCATATAATTCCGCTATGGAAAACTCGGCTCGACTTCGTAAGACTAAATGATATCAAGCAATCGTAATAACAATGATCCATATTAATGAAGGTGGATAGGATTTTACAGTTTTAAAGCCTTTATATATTTCAATCCAACGAAAGGGATTATATACAAATGAAACAGTTTACGCATTACAGAAATAACAAACAGAAAGCTATCCCATACTTCTACGTCATTAAATAGGAGAATTAGGCTATAATAATATTACTATATCTGCATGGATAATTCATAAAAATGAATAATCTCATAATATATATTCTAACATATTCGTCAAATCTAGACTATATTGNAATAATTTAGGGAGTGAAAGTATCAAAGAACTGGTTCCTAAATATATGAATCCAACCACCGAGGTTAGCTAACCTAGCCACACCTAACACGTTTTCCGGAGAGACACACATACTTTTTAACTTATACCAAGAATAGTATGGCAAAGTAAATGGTATCTCTCGCAAAAACATTTTATGGGGAAGGAATAATATGTCACACTTGAATAAAATTAATTTAGTTTAAAGAAAATTTTCGGGGCGTCTCCTGCAATTATTCAATGATAGGGTAAACTCAACGCATATAATTCAGCTACGGAAAACTGGACTCGACTTGGTCAGACCAAATGATATCAAGCAATCGTGATAACAATGATCCATATTAATGAAGGTGGATAGGATTTTACAGTTTTAAAGCCTTTATATATTTCAATCCAACGAAAGGGATTATATACAAATGAAACAGTTTACGCATTACAGAAATAACAAACAGAAAGCTATCCCATACTTCTACGTCATTAAATAGGAGAATTAAGCTATCATATTATTACTATATCTGCATGGATAATTCATAAAAATGAATAATCTCATAATATATATTATAACATATTCGTCAAATCTAGACTATATTGCTTGACATCATCCATTCATCTGTTTTTCTGCACAGTTTCGTTATTTGTAACGTATTTAACCTCTCCGTATCATTTCTTAGTGTAACTGGTTGTAACTATAGAATTCCTGAATCGAAAGACGTGTAAACTAATACGCTTAAAAACAACGTCATTCCATGTCGTCGTGTGGACATGTAGCTGCTGAGCGTGTCATCAATTCCGGTCGTATTTTTTTCGATAAAAACAAGGCGAATTTGTCCTCATTTTTCGACGAAAACGTGACGTTATATGGGTTCCACCAGAACTTGACTCGATTCCTCCCTTCACAAGTCCATGGAAATGGGGAAAGTCCCTTCCTTTCATCTAATGGCCACGCGCTGTCGTATCCATGGTTACAAGCGACTCATCTGAGCATACTGAACATAGTACAGTACACAGTACAGTAGTTTCTGTACGAAAGAGTTACTGCTGATATTTGATACATTGCTGGAACCCGCATAGAACATATCAAAGAAGGTACATGTTTGTCTCGATTCAGAGAACAATATTAATATAGCACAAGCTCGTTGGAGATTAGCTGTTATTGGTTTCAAATATCTCTGCGCTTATATAGAAAGTAGAAAAGAGTTTTTCTGTTTCATTGTTGCGTGAAATCTAGAACATGTTTGTTGTCACAGAGTTCGCATTCTTCAGTGCTGTTGTTGAAGAAAACTGTTTTTTGTTTCGCCACCTGTTTGTTAAGTTTTTGCGAGTCCGATGTAACTCATTTATCAGATGATATTTTCAGCATAGATTATTCGTCAAGTTACTAAATGCAGCAGTTAACTATATTTTACATCACCTAACATTGAATTAGAAAACTTTACAAGATTGTAATATAGCTGTAGATAAACCTATAGAAAACGACAGGAAACATTATCAGACAACTGGACGATGGTAAAAGGGCGAAAAACTTCAGCTGCTGCTGGCTCCAGAGCAACTTCTGCCAGCGCCCTGTCATCCAAAGGCAGAAAAAAGAAGGATGAGAAAGAAGAGGCAGAAATGTTGAAACCAAATCCAGAACCCAATGACAAAACTGCCCTGGAAACAGAACTGGATAACCTTGAAACTAAGTCGGTAGCGGAAAGCGACAGTGGTAAAGCATGTGGGGACATGAGTGGTAATGTAGAAGTCATTGAGCCCGAGGACAGCCAGGATTACAATGAACCGTCATTGTCGGATATCATAGTGACTCACTATGACGGCGACAGGGGTCATGGAGGTCATTATGACGGGTATGGCGAAGCCCATTTTGTCAGTGGCAACATGTTCAAGGGGAATTTTTGCAAAGGACACATGCATGGCAAAGGCATTTACACCTGGAACAATGCAATGAGTTACGAAGGCAACTTTACTAACAATCGCATTACCGGATATGGGACATACAAGTGGCCCGACAGCAGCTTGTTTGAAGGCGAGGTTTCAAACGGATTCCGTCATGGAGTCGGAGTTTTCAGATCCCCTCGGCAGGGAGTGTCATATTCTGGCCAGTGGTACCTCGGGAAACGGCACGGTAGAGGAATAATGCATTACAGTGAGCAGTCTTGGTATGAAGGAGACTGGGTGAATAACGCTAGGCATGGATTTGGAGTTCGAAGATATCGTACTGGTATGCTTTTGATTGTGGATTATCTTTTCCCCTGAAATAGCTCTTTGAAACTTTTTAATTGCAACTTCATTTTAAGGGAACGTCTATGAAGGGCACTGGACGAATGACAAACGTCATGGCGATGGGACAATGCGTTGGCTGGCAACTAATGAAACATATAGAGGAACGTGGGAAAATGGTGTTCAGCATGGATACGGCACTCACACTTGGTATTTGCAAAGGGTCCCAGGGTCCCAGTATCCTCTGAGGAATGAATACGTGGGTGACTTCATAAACGGCCTTCGGCATGGCAGGGGAAAATTTTTCTATGCCAGCGGAGCAGTCTACGATGGAGAATGGGAGAACGGTAAGAAGAGTGGCTGGGGAAAATTCATCTTCAAAAACGGACGGGTGTTTGAGGGACAATTCGACAATGATCACATGGTAGATTATCCAAGCTTCGAGATCAGTGGCAACAAGACCCCAGATTTAAGTAGAATACACACTCGTACTCCAGTCGGGTGGGAAGAAAAAGACGTTTGCAGTGACAGCTTCGAGGGAAATGCTGGACCAGGACTCACACTTGACATTGACGGGCTACTCGATGACCTTACTGAAACCGATCGGAATGAGGAACTCAAACAAGTCACACATTTGGTCTTGAGGAACATCTCCATTTTCCGGCGTGTTTACAGCTTTTACAGTGCGCTGGGGCATGACCGTTCCCTCGACAACACTTTTGTCATGACAAGATTCCAGTTCTGGAGATTTCTGAAAGATTGCAAGGTATGGTAAAAATATGTTTGCATATTATGAGCGGAAGTGCAAACCGAAATTATAGAAATGAGTATGAGATATTACCCTTATTGCAAACCTGAATTAAATTTGAGGATATTTATATACAAAATGAAATCATACTGTAATTTATTTCAGAGCAAATCAGTTAGTGCAGTTTATAAACTTTATAAATTTATTCTTATAACCCTTGAATTAACCATTTATTATCTATTCAGGTTCACCATCATCAGACTTCATTATCAGCTATGGATCGAGCCATAGCTCGTTGCCATGCGGCAGAAGATGTACACAACCCTATGGAAAAGATACTGATGCGGGAATTCCTAAGCAGTTTAGTAATTCTCGCTCATCTAATATTCAAAGATGACCCTGCGGGTGCAGAAAACAAAACTATATCTTCAAGCAATCAAAAGCGAGGTGGTGCCAACAAAAAGCCCTTGCTGCTAGCTCAGTGCTTACAGCAGTTAATTGATCAGCATGTTACGAAGCATTCATGCCGGGTGAAAGGCTATTTTATGCTTGAACCTCGACGTGCCGTGACAGCTCTTAATTACATGGATAAAAGTTGGCAAATTTTTCTTACCATATGTACACCAAATCCCGTCTCTCCACATGATCTCATTCTGAAAATGAGACGGTTTTTATTCATTTTAAGAGACCTAGGCATCATTGGAAAGCGACTTCCCGCATCCACCGTGCTTCAAGTGTTAGCAGACGATGATCCGGCTGTTTACGACGATGGTAGCTGTAATTTAGAAGTGGAGATCACTTTTTTGGAATTCTTCGAAGCTCTTATTGGCTGCGCTTTAAAACTCGAACCGCTAACATCTGAAACTGGAAAAATTATTGAACCAGAAGCAGCAGACCTAAGACAGGCATCTCGTCCCGCCTCTTCCATTTCCGACATTTTGTCTCATCACGAAAACCTTGCGTCATCTGTTCATTCAGTTATGTCCCAAGCCGATCAGGATCGTTCCCAGGTCGACATTGTGAAATCCCAGCTATCCAGCAGATCTCATCCAGCAAAAGCATCTTCTCATGACGAAATGTCTCCTCAGGAAAGCGGAGTGATGAGTAAGCAGTCTCTTGCCAAGGCATCTGGAGGGGCCAGTACCGGTGCGTTTCTTCAAACCTTATCACAGATGACAGTAAAAGAACAAGACGATGCTACCACGACTGCTGATGAAGTGGCCTCGCAATATCAAGATGAGGCTGCAGTCAATG
Source organism: Halocynthia aurantium (assembly GCA_013436065.1). Classification (NCBI taxonomy): domain Eukaryota; kingdom Metazoa; phylum Chordata; class Ascidiacea; order Stolidobranchia; family Pyuridae; genus Halocynthia; species Halocynthia aurantium. The sequence goes on from QXVX01007265.1 coordinate 43,538, forward strand.
AAGGTCCTGTTGAGAAACATGAAGAAGACAAGGAATATAGTGTGTGGGCGAAAAAGCTTAATATTTTCTTTTCGACGCACCTCTTTTTGGCTTGGGATAAGATGGAGGCATTGAAAAGGGAGGTAGCTCGTCATCGCAAGGTTCAGGAGGAAAAGGAAAGACTGTCATTGGTGCAAATGGAAGCAGAAAGAAGACTGCAAGGATTTCAGAGCCAAGACAGCGCTATCACTGATGAACAGGACCTTGGACCCGAGAAACCAGATGAAGAGGAGAATGTGGCTGACGAAGAGTCTCAAGTCATTGGTGCTTTGTCAACCACTGAAACGCCCCCACCTGAAATAATCAAGTCCAGTAACAGTATAAAAGGGAAAAGTGGAAGGCAAGGAAAGAGAAAAAAATAACCATGGCTCAAAATAATTTTAATTCACATATTTGCTTTATTTGTCCTATTCCTGTCAAACAATTTACACTGTTTCCACTATGCAATGTACATCTTCGGTTAGCTTTCATGTTTGTGTTATAGTATTAAGTACGATGAATTATCTATATGTATACACTATACAGTATAGCATAAAAACGCCTCCTTATATCACTACGTGAGGAAGCAGAAAGAATTGCAACTCGCATTAACTCTTCAGTTAATCTTCACCAACAGCATCCATCATTCCTAAAGGGAACGGGTTACGTTGGTTAACGGTTGAATAGTTTCAGCTGTCGTAAAGCCAAACATCGCCTCGCCCAAGTAAAATGATTTACTCGACAGTTTATAGTTTTCTAGAACCGAATGAAATGCGCACGGAGCTAAGTATGATTTATCAACCAGGTTACTATTAATTAGTTCGGAAGTATGTTACCGATTTGTGAAATCTCACAGAGCATTCGGATTAAATGACCGCCTGTTAGACAGCTTTTTAGTATCACGGTACGATGTATCCAATCCGATTTTCAGCATCTGTTACCTGAGGCGACAATTTCTCTGAGGTATGGTCTTGACGCGTTTAAATACACACGCATTGATTTAGAATAGTGTGAGTAGGGTTCGCGCTGCGTTACGTAGTCATATATATACAGCAACTACAATTTACTTTGTAGAAAGTAAACCATACTTTATAGCAGTTTGAATTTATGAGAACCATCGTAAACCAATGTATACATGAACAGAGCTGTGGAAAGATAATATGACTGTATTCGGAGGAGACCTCAGGCCTGATAGTCGCTATAGTTGTGCTACATTTTATTAAAATATTTGCAGAGAAATGCTTCGTGAAATCACGACAAAAGAGTTTATACAATCGTATTATAACATAATTCTTTTGAGTGTTAAGAAGAATAGGCCTGAAGCTCTGGCCAAAGCTATTTTGGAAGCACGATTTTATGACGCGTCTGGTCACTCGCTGTTATCTCCATACATATCTGCGTTCAATCGTACATAACAGAGTGACGCATGTAAATGTCATATCCATTTATGGATGGCGCCATGGCATTATTTAATGGGGAAATTAGTAGTTCAGGAAAGCGCAGTCAGTAAATTATTAAAGATACACTGCAAATGTGTATATATCTAGGGCAGTACAGAAATGTACAAGACGTAAAAGAGACGACTACTCCGGTACTCCGGGGTATTACTGTAGTGGTTCAAGTTCAGGATTTCTCCTTTAATTGTTCGCCGTTAACTATCACAAGCTAATTAGCAGCAAAATGTTTCCAATTCTGCTATTCACCGTTTCCTGTTATCTCACTGCACGAGTAACGTATTCATTTGATTCACGCACTTGAGCAGCCGGAATAGAGTAATTTTACTGCTAACGTCGCTGTTGATTCATATCCGCTTTTATAATATAGGGAGTAGAATTGTACAAAGAGCCACTGCAATAACTCTTTTATTTTTATGTCAAACTTCAGTATGAACGAAACAAACTACGCGTCCAATCCTTGCTATGTCAAATGTAACACGGTCTAACTAAAGTTGCAATTACGTTATTTTAACCATCTGGATAATACACATAGGAATTAAAGATATGGTGTTAAAATACGATTTCCTAACTAATTTTAAATAACGAATGTGGGTACAGACGGAATGGTAATGTGTATTTACTATAGGTGTGTCTTCAGACAACTGCCGAGAGAAGATTCGAAGTACTATTGGCATGAGATCAAGTATCATTCCTTATATTTGTTCAGACGGGAAACGCTTTTCGTACATGAGTGGCAATTGTATGTACATTCATGCAACGTGGTACCATACAAATCAGGACTTAGTTTGTAGGCTGACTACATGTTTCTTTTTAGACTGTAGCATTAATTTAGTATTTACGTTAATCATGCCGCTACCAAGCGTTCAGCACTCCATTACACTGTATGGAGATGCGCCATGGGGTTTTCGGTTATCGGGAGGGAAGGAACACGATCAACCTTTAGTGATATCTAGGGTGAGTTGTTACTATGTCTGTGATAACACGAAATAATCGATCGTAATACGTATAGTATAAATAAATTCATGGCGCACTATCGTGTTACTGTACTACAGTGTATAGTAGGTGTATGTGTTTTAGGGTTAGGTACCGAAAGCAATATACTACTCAGCCGTCTACTATGTGAGGCTGTAGTAGTAGCTTCCTACACTTCATTAATCATCTGTCTTAAACACGATGAAGCTATTGTCAGTGGGGATATAGATAATGTGTTGCTTCAAAGTATTGAAGAACACATCGAATCTATTAGGCAAAGATATTATTATGCAAAGTCACCTCACATACAGCTATAGCAGGTTGATCGTAAATTAAATTTTATATCTTATTCAGATTATTACAAAGGTTTTGTAATCCTTAGGGGAACCTCAATAGCATTGTCCAAGAACGAGTTCTAATTGTTATCAGTGAAACACCACATTATTACTCAGTTACTCAAATAATATCCTACCCACTGCAAGAATCATGGGTCCCTGAATGCAATACACCTTTCCCTATCTATAAGGGCCATCACCACTATTATTACTGAGTCTGAGAAAAATATCATTATCGAGTGTACCTGGAAGAAATATTTTACATAGAAATAATTCATAAGCTATTTCTTATCCGAAGGTAACACCAGGAAGCCTTGCTGCTAAATGTGGAATTCAGCCTGGTGATGTGTTACTCGCTGTCAATGAACGATATGTCTATAACCTATCTCAGGATGAATGTGAAATTATAGTCAAACAGGCCAAGGGGTCCCTCCATTTAAGATTGGAAAAGTATAAGCTGCAGTTTTTCGTTGCCTTATAATTATATCAATAAACTATTTAACAAAAACATGTAACTACAGGAACGCTGCTAAAGTGACAGAAACTTCGGACGGAGCGGTCATCATAGAAGGAGACAGGAGTATCTATGTAAGCTCATGCTTTTAGCTTTTATGAACTAAGTAAAAAGCTTTCAAATTCATTTGTGCATGCTAAGTGAATTTCATGGCGCTTTTTGATGCTAATTTGGTAAAATAGTAACACACAGAAAATAAGATTTTATGCTGTTTGTATCTTATGCATGACAATCGATTGATTACAACTGGATGTGCATGAAAAATCACAGGACAAAACAACCGAAACGCAAAAGAGGATGTCCAAATACAACAGGAGCGCCAAGCCCTTTGGCGCACCTACAAACGGCACCAAAAAGGCAGAAGAAACTTCTAAACAGGCATCGGGCTTCCGGTCGATATCATTTCAACCAAAATCCCCAACTGGACCGATCGGTCCAACAACAACCTTACCCACCTCTGCCCGAGGTGACCCAGATGGAACAAACACCGTGTCTTGTGATATGTCTAAGGTCAAGATAGATAGCCAAGAACCCCCCCAGTCTACAAATAGTAGCTCTAGGTTCATTAACACGGGAAGCTATAACAGGAAGCCTGCCCCATTCCAACCAGGCAACATATCCAACAATTCAAATGTGTCCCAAGAGAATGAAGACCTCCCACCCCCTCCAGATTTCCTTGAAACCCCTAATGTTGAAACAAAACAATCCAATCCACAAGCAGGCGTGGAACTACAGCCGACAACTACAGTAACCAAAAAACGAGTCGTTATCGGTCCTAACTCCGCACTCGGATTGTATTCTCAAGAAAACGCTAAAATCAGCTATGATGCACAAGTGGAAGATCTGTGAACTTTGCCCATTGTTCCAAATGTACATACATATCTGATGTAAATGTGAAGGATTCATTTATATACCTTCAGAGCCTTATATCATTCCTTTAATCAGCATATATCTGTGACCAAACTTATGATTATTTCTAACCAAAACATGATTGAGAATGGCAATGAAATCCCATCAGAACAAACACATCATGTTAATATTCGAAAGTAGCGATATAGCTAGCTCTCGTTCGAAATTTTTGTTTCCCAATTCTCTTATAGCTTCTCAAAAGTATGAAATAAAATGCAGTACTGTATGATCTCCTTGACTGCCCTTGTCATGTTGATTTTGCATGTGTTCATATTTGCCTCTTGCTTCTGTCTGACACCCTACCTACAGCTTAGTTCAGGTATGCGAGTGTCAATGCCACCCAGAACGAAGTGAGATATCGAAATTGCATGGAGAGTGAGTTTATACAATGCAATGTTGGCACGTCTTGATAAATATTTCACCGGACTATTAGGTATTTTCAAGAGCTTGTGTTAATTAAAAGGAACCAAGCAGGGTTGGATCAAGTCACAACCGTACACCAAAGGGATTCCGTCCAGCACCACCAGTAGCTACAAGGTAAGTTCGCAATATTAAATCAGTTAATTGGGTAATTTCACTGTATCACTAGAGATTGAATGAATGAATCAATTGTGGACAAGCAAGCATTGGTGTGTAATTAAAATTGAAGAAATCCTAACATACCACCAACTTTCAATACAGATCGATACACGCACCAATGCAAAATCCAACAGTATCGCCGATGTTCGATCCTAACGCATTGAAACAAGCCGCAGCATTCAAGCAAGGCGCAATGGTGGTAAGAAACCTAACAGCAGAACTAGTTCAGACATATATATTGGATACATATAGAAAGATTCCACTCCCAAAGGGATTTAAAAATGCCGTAGACCAGGCCTGCGTTACCGTAATGATTATCTTAAAACCTTCCCACTATAACCAGATGCAAGGACCTGGGAGATCCAAGGTAGTGCACGCACAATACAACACTCCCATGGGAATGTATTCGAATGACAACATCATAGACACCGTGCAAGCACAAGTCAAATCGCTTGGAGGCTCTCTACCAGGGTATATCATAATTTACTTCAAAATAAAGATTACTATACTAAAATCTGATGACTAAATGTATGATTCAGGGCACAAGACGAATCTGCCTATAAACCCGACATGAACTCTCCGGTCTACAGAGCTGTTCACACCCAGGGAGGAAGAAAGAATCCTCAACACCAATCACGAAGTTTTAAAATCCTTTCCACTATGGTACAACCAGAACAATAAACGACCACTACCAGCAGGCTAACCTTTAGCATCTCTCTTAAGACAGTTGCCTTCTTATTCTGTATAATACTTTCAACAACATCAACCTATCCACTATTATACTATTATTTTCTTCATTGTTTTAATGGCAAAAGCAAGTTTTCTTCAATAAACGTTCACTGAAGTGACTTGTGAAGTAATACCTAAAGACAGTACTACTGAGCTTCAGGTGTGAGCACCAAACAAACTAACATCACACTAATTTACCAACAAAAATAACCATATCATCTTGCAAAAACATTGTCAAGGCAATGGCGAAGTCGCACGCAGATGACAACAATCCATTCTTAGTTGTTTTGAATTTAATTTGAAATGGAATATTTTGATTTCAAGTGTCAAAATAATTGATTCTAATCTAGAATTGGTACATCCCTATCCATAACATACCCTTTCATGATTGTACAGACTTCAAGGACAACTAAGGAATACCACCAATCCTAAACCAGATGACAAACAGTTATTTTTATAGTAGTAGAGTAGTAATGAACTAGTAATTAGGCAGGGAAATCTTCTATATCAATGAACAGAAATACTGAAGCTAACATGTTACTCGACGCTTAGCATTGTGGCAGTACTAAACAGATTAAAATGGGAGAAAAACAAATCTTTTACCACCAGAGACAAGAATGAAATGTGTAGCCAACCTGTTACCAGTCATTGTCAAATTTTATCGAGCACACCTCGGTGTTTATGGATCCTCCCCTGTAGCTCCCACGTTTCATTTTTGTCTTTTCATGTCGGAAACTCTTTCCCTTTGTGTGTTTTAACACATTGTAGGCAGCTTTACCCCAAGAGTCATTCTGCCCAAGAATGAAAACGATTATCAAAACCAGAATTACGAACTGAGAGCCTTTTTTCTACCTTTGTTTCGAAGGAATTGTTTGAGAATTTTTCCTCCAAATCGATTTCTTCTTCCTTCACTCGACGAAAGGGTGCGTTTGGAGTGCCCTAACATCATACAGAAATCCAAGAAAAACACACCAAAATGTTAAAGACATTGCACCACGATGTGTATTTACAATTCCCATTGAAAGCCATGATTAGTTTGTAGCAATTTGTTATTTTGAGCATATATACACATATGTACAGCACTTGAAAGAAAAAAAAATCTGCTAATTTATTTCTTTACTTTGTTGGATTTTTTTCCACTAGATTTAGGCGTCCCCATTGAATTCAGATTTCCTGAGACCGGTGTGGATTGCAACTTAGGTGACTTCAGTTTAGCTGTATAATTTGCAGAGAATTCTCATGAACGAAAATGAAAATGAACAAGAATAAAAATCGATGGCATTGTAATGTAAGAGCTATTCACCTGTTTTCTGAACTGTATTCTAAAAAGAAGAAGAAAATTTATGAAAAAATTCTCAAATATTTTTACCAGATCAAATTGACTTACTTTCGTAGTTTTTTTCTTCTCATCTTCGTCAGTTGTTGAGTCATCATCCGACGAACTGGAGTCCTTTTTTCCATTCAAGATAGTTGTCGAAAGTACTTCGTCACCATTCTTCTTAGTTTTCGATTTGTCATCTGTGACGGCAAATTAAACTTCAGATTATAGGACTTACAGACTTTATTCAAGAGCTTACCATCACTGTCTCCTGAATCTGAACTCTCCGAATCGGAATCTGAACTCGAATCCGACGTGGCATTATCAGTTTTTTTATCTGGGTAATAAAGTAGTGTGCATTAAAGTAGTGCTGCACTTTCATGCAGCATGATTTGTAACCATGAGATGTGGTCAAGCAACACTACTAAACACTCAATTCTTCGTTTATATTATATTATCCATAGATATTAAAACAATTGCTGATATATCTATTTTATCTCTTACAGAGCATGCATTTGCATCATGTGAATTTAATGATAGTCTTACCATTTTTCGCTTTCGCTGCAGCTGTCTGCAAAAAAACAGTTTTCATCAGGTTGAAACAAATTGATACAAGTCTAATATTAGCTAGACCTACCTTTTTATTTTTCTTAACCTTGACTCCTTTCTCTGTCTCCTCATCATCTGAGGAATCGCTTTCTTCAGATGAACTGGAATCCTCTTTCTTTGTTGATTTGACTAGCTTGCTAACAGGAGCAGTATTTTTTTCCTTCTCATCTTCACTGCTGTCTTCTTCTGAGCTGGATGAATCTTCCTTCTTAGGTGCAGCACTAATGGCTGGTGCTTAAATAGTAGTGAATTGTGAAAATAAGGAAATATAATACTTTGTAGACATCCTTAGGAATAAGGGTATTTTACAACCAAGTAACTAGCTCAAGTTCAGAATTAGGAATGTATATAAATACAGTGGAACCCCGGTTGGCAACCATCTCGATAACCAGACCACTTCCGGTATCATGACCACTTTACCGCGGTCCCGAATATTTTTTTGTGTATTGTAATGCAATGGAATCTGTTTCAATAACGCGATCGCGACCACTTGACTGCGTCCCGTGGGTGGTCAGCTTATCGGGGTCCCACTGTAATTTGGAAACACGGCTTCAAAAACCGCTCAATCAGCATTGCTACAAGAGAAATGAGTGATCTTGGGAAGCAAATTTGCAGCAGACACCACTTTGGAATAACCAATATATATATATATACCAAATATATAATATATACTAAACTACATAGCAAAAAAAAGACAAACCTTGCTTGTTGTTACTTGCAGGAGTCTTCACCTATGATGTAGAAAGTATACAGATGGTTGAGTAATTCTTACAGTATAAACAGAGCAACATGTCATGCATTATATGAGGGATTTATACAGAATTTGAAATCTAGCGAATACCATAAGATATATTTTAATTTGTATCATTATTCCAAAGCAAACACCTGCTTGTGCATATAGTTTTATTTCAAGAAATAAATGTTTACGGATTTTGGTTTTTCTTCATCATCAGAATCACTATCCTCTGAACTTGACGATTCTGTTTTCTTCACCACTGCTGCTTTTGTACCTTTACCGCCACCAGGTGCTGGCTTTTTTACTTCACAAGCTTCTTCTTCGCTACTGGAATCTGAACTGTCCGAGCTATCGTCTTTTTTTTTGACATTGGTGGCAGACTATGAACAACATGCAAAACACGAGGCAGACAAATATAGAACAAACCTGTTGTATTTGTTGAGTTCAGTAAGCATGCCCCGATTAGGAACAGGATTATACCATATAAAGATTATTTTATTAGTGACAATGTCTCACTTCCAAACTTAGCACAATCAAACACTATACTAAGTGAAAAAGTGAGACTTCACAATAGTTGTTTTCTCGCACTTACATTTTTGGGTTTTACGGGTGTTTTCTTTTTATCACTTTCGTCATCAGAAGAATCTGTATCTTCTGATGAACTCGATTGCTCTTCTTTCTCAACCAATTTTTTTGCAATTGAGGGCTTCGTCTTTTCTTCTTCTTCATCAGAAGATTCTTCGTCGCTGCTTTCCTCAGAACTAGAGGGATCGGCAGCTCTTTTGGATGCTTTTGGAATTTCAGGTGTTTTACCTCCTTTTTGGGAATTGGCCTTGTTGCCTGATAAAACATAAATTGTTTCGACAACATAAATCGAATTAGTTAGATTAGATCGTCAAATTGTCAGGAATTCGTCAAAAAATCAAAAAACAGATACTTAGGTATACCAGAATCTTTCTTGGGTGGAATCTTTTTCTGCAATAAAAGAGAATATTGTTAGTTAAGTGTATATGAGTACTATATACTTTTAAATATTGTACTATTTATTAGTTCTTGCATACAGTATTATACAGTTTTCTGATACGGCCCAATTTTATTTACTCATGTATAAGTCGCACCTCGAGATGAAAAGTTGGAAAATAACATTTTTATAATCAAAATTTGAAAGGAAGATAGGTCTGCAGTGGTCAGGATGCTTTTCAGATTAGCCTTTTTTAAGTTAAATACAAAAATGCGACTTCTACATAAGTAAATATAGATGTATAGCTTGCCTTTTCCTCATCCTCGGAGTCACTATCGTCAGAAGAGGAAGAATCTTCTTTTGCCTTACCAGAAGGTACAGGTACTTTAGTAGTTTCTGTCTCCATCTTTTCATCTTCACTGTCACTACTTTCACCACTGCTATCATCGGCTTTTGCTTTCGTATTGGCTTTTCCAGTTACTTTCTATTAAGAGACAGAGATAGATTAGACTACCTTTATAAAAAAGGAATGAAATATTCAACTAGAAAAAGACTCCTTGCCTTTGTCTTTATTATTTTTTTCTTTTCTTCCTCTTCATCCGATGAATCACTTTCTTCAGAAGATGTCTCTTTTTTTATTGCTTTCGGTGACTTCAATGGGGTTGATTTTGAATTTGAGTTGTTAACATTAGAACTGTTCTTGCTAGGACTTTTCTTGGACACATTATCACTTTCGTCACTACTGCTGCTACTGCTCTCTTCCATATTCGGTTTCTTAGTAACTGTTTTTGCTTTTGCTGTTTTTTTAGCAGTTTTTCCATTCGCTAAGTAGAACAAGAGTAAAGTATTATTGATAACATATACTAAAATGAAACACAAGTTTACAGAAGTTTATTACTTGTCTAACAATCACATACTCATAAATATATGTCTATAATTAGCAATATTACCTGTCCTCCTATTGTATATTTATATAACTTTATTATTTCTTTTATAGAGTTGTATATGTTTACAGGCAATAAAAGTATACTAGTTTCACCTTGCCTCTTACCATCAGATTCAAATTCCCTATTTGGTATAGTTACTTCATTATTACCACTGCAAGAAGATGCATTTTATTCCAATTTCATTCTTGCATCAGCCTTATTGATCCAATGCTATAATGTTGATATTCCAGAATGATTTAAGTGTTGGCTGTGCTATAATGGTCAATTCAATGCATGGATAACCCAGAGGTATTTAGAGAATTTTCCACCAATTTGAGAGAGCTCAAACACAGAAAATGAATTTAGAATGAAGGAGATGAAGAGCAAGTAAAGAAAAATAATTATAATTTTCATGTCTCACGAGTTTGCTGAATAACCAAACACAGATTTTTCCATCCTATGGCAAGGTTTTGTGGTGTGGAATTTATTTCCTATAAACCTTCACAAACAACATGTGAAATCATGGAAGTCATGGGTTGTCTTGTCTATGTTTCTCATGTCATGACAAAATAAGAGCAGAAAACTGAATCGTGGTTTGCCAAACATGGTATAGCAGATACCAAAACAGTATCAAACTAACATTTTGCTCATATTGCTTGTCTGTATAATGTTGCCAATGTTTTATCTTACTTAAGAGAGACTTCAAGTGTAAGAATGGATTAAAATATTTACCTAATTTACCACTCTTCATCTTTTTGCTCTTTGGAGGTGAAACCTGAATTGCAATTAGCACGAATTAGGTGTACGACATCCAGGAAAATACAATATCATGGAGGTAATGGTCCGAGTGTAGTCATGTAGTGATGATATAAACAAATGGAATAATATTATTCTAACCTTTTCATCATTATTACTGGATTCTGAACTTGAAGAGCTTTCAGGCCTGGGGCGTTTCTCTGCTGGCTTTTCCTTTAAAGCCGTTGCTAGCAACCAAGCTTCATAGAAATCTGCAAGGGTTGCATGATCCCCATGTGGAACAGTCTGAAAAAAAAACATTTCCTACCATTATTGATATTCATGAACGACACACAATAATAATAGCATATTACACTAACAGTTTTAGTAATCTTTTTGAAATCTTTGGCAAGTTTTGTAAATTTTCGTTGCACCAGAAATCCGTAGACAAACTGATCCAGAGAAGAGTTTACTGAATCCATTATCGACGTTCAATAACAGATCTAGTTAGTTAGTTGAACTATGTAACTAATTGAAGATTAAAGCGGTTCACGTTAAATACAGCAGAGTGTGTCTAAATATATAACTGCGTGGCGTGAAAAACCTTAACATCAATTTCGCACACTTCGCAGTCCACCACGCACGTGTTGTGTCACGGGTCATTGCTTTAAATCCGAGGTTAACAATCATGGTGTTTAATAGATGGATGGCTAGAAGGTCTCTGCATTCCACCCGTGAAAGAATATTATACAGTACATAGAAAGGGTCAAACTAACCACGGATGCAAAATCTATCTAAAGTCGCAATACTGTGCATCATATTCTTCAGTAAATTTCCGACTAAACATATCGGTAATTATTATTTCCACATTCACTTTTCCCGGAAAAAATGCGCATAACATATAGTATTAGGGTAAGGTTAGTATTACAACTCTGCATTTCTTGCTCACTGGAAGTTAATGAATATACACAGGGTGGGAGATCTAATGAACTGACTAAACTGACAAGTCTAAAAGCTGTTTTGATCTCCCGGTAACCGGGAGAGAACCAGTAATCTCTTCAACCGGTAAAAAACCGGAACCCGGCATTTGATGCAAGTGCAGCAAGGCGCGGCAAGAGAAAGAAACAAAATGGGGGAATTTTTCAATGGATCCTGGGTTTCCGAGAAAAATGAGAATTTAAATGAGCTTCTCCTAAGCCTCGGTAACGTTTTATGCAATATAATACCTTCATGCTCTCTTATCAATTTTGAACTCGTAAATATAACAGTTGTACTTATGCACCTCGTGTTTCATGTCCGATCTCACAGGTGTTCCCCACTCAATATGAAACAAGCACAGAACCGTTTAATTAGCCACCATTTTACTGAATCATTTGTTGTGGTTTAATGTTATTTACTTTCTTGAATCAGATGTTGGAATGCTGGCCCGTGGTATTGTCAGAACGGTTAACACAACACTTGACATAGAGTTTTTTGGCAATGGAAAATTCAAGATCACTACCCATACTGGCCCAGTAAAGCGTGTGACTGAGTTCACAGTTGATGTAGAGTATGATACAGAAGCTCCTAATGGAGAGAAAATTAAAGTAAATTTTAGTTACAATTGATCAAGGATCAGGCAAGGATTGCTAAGGGTACACAGCTTCCTTAGATTTACCTGACATTTTTATACTAAAGGGGACATGGAAGTTAGAAGAAGGAGCTTTGGTTGGCGACTTTAATGGCCTTAAAAAAGGCAAATTCAGTACAAGGAGGGCTGTAAAGGACACCCAGTTGATTCAAGTGAGTACAACTAATCGCTTTATATTGCAGATTGTCTACCAGTACACAACTGTTATTCATTTTTAATATACAGTGGAACCTCTTTGTCTCTGAAGACATTTCCTGTTTTTCCTGCCACCTTTGTAATAATAAGTGATACTAATTAGTGGCCATTGCTCATGAGAAACAGCCTTATATCCACCATGAACTACTGTAAATTTGAAATGTTTTCAGACCATGACTTACGATGGCATTGTCTGCACTCGCCATTTCAAGAAGAAATGATTAGGCAATTCCTGGAAGAATCTATGACACAACATTTTCATCATGATCGATATTGCATCTTAAAATTTAGAGTTTTAATATCTTTGTTACTTTTTTAAATTCATGGGCAACAAATATATTGTCCTCGTACCAAAATTACAACTTTCATGATATTTACTTTTGTTTGATACAATAATTACTTACACAAACTTGAGCAATTCAGTATTATTGACATGACCAAATTTACCTATCTACTTGAGCAACTGCTTTATATACATAGGATTTTAACATTCCTACCATTGTTTTACTCGCAAATAAAATCATAACTAGTTCTATATTTGTTTTATATTGTTCATTATGTCTTGTTAAAGTCATTCCAAACATTTTTCAACTCAAGCTTCGATCTCACATACTTCCCACTTTACCCTTGTTGAAAAGTTGCATACGAATCTCATGTGTACAAACGTATCGTGTTATCTGCTGCAGAAGAGAAGATCCAAGGTTGTGTCGGATGAAAACAGCAGTCCAACACTCCCAGGTTGCGTTGGACTTTATGACCTTTGAGTACTTTGACAGGGACAATTAGTGGGTTTTGCAGCAAGTCACTGTAAAGGAAACAATAATGAGCAGAAGTAAAGAACAACCTTACTTGGCCTAGTCCAACTGTACACTAGACTTTTCTAGTTACCTGTAAACCATTCCATGCGAAACAACAATGGAACCGTCATCAGATGCGGACGCAAACAACGGATAACGGTTGTGGTACGCGCAAGCTCTTATGGCACGCGTGTGATACCGGAGTGTCTGGTAGGGCTTCACTGAGAGGTCCATGTCAAACCATGAAAGACGGCAATCATAACTTCCAATCAGTACATCATCACCTGGAATGGAAAATAGTCTCAGATGNAAATATTAACACTGATAAATAAATAGATAAGACATACCTTTAGGATGAATCGCCATGCAAGATATCCACTGTACACCAACTATAAGTTTCTTGCTCAGAATTTGTTTCACAAGATTGTAAATTCGAACAAATTTTTGTGTCTAACGATGATGTAAACATAATTAGTGCAACAAAAAATGAAACAAATGGTTCAGGGTACTTACAGCAACAAGTAGAAATGGTCTGTGAGGATGAAAGAGAACACACTGCACCATTCCTTTGGTTTTACTGAATGGATTCTGTGAGCGACGCTTCGTGAGCTGGTGCAGAAGAACTTGGTTGTGCCCATTGCCAGGTAAAATGCTAGCAAAGTAATCGCCTTTGCTATGCCAAGTTACTTTAGATACGGGCTGGATAAAGATAAAATGTTACCTCTAGAAATCTTATAACCTGTATTGTTCTACTAAACATGAGGTGTAAGCAATAATTAAGTTGTATAATATTTGCCATACCTTCCCATGGTTCAACACAATCCTGATTCCTTCTTTGAAATCTTTTCCTGGCTCAACAATCTGCCAATTAACTATTTGCTTTGCATTATTTTCTTCAGGATTTTCCGAATCTTTTTCAATTTTTTCTTCGTAAGAATGCAGCAACTGATCCGTAGCTTGACATTTCACTCGATCACCAACGTATGGATTTATTATAAGAATATTTTCACCACTGCAAAAGGATGATAAGTCGAATACAATGCCAAAAGACGAAATGAATAATGCACAATCATACTATATCAAGGCTAAGGTCTTACACAGAAGCAGCAAGCAAGCAAACACTCGCGTTTGGACACCATGAAACACATTTCACAACTTCACTGACAGTTATGATACGAATGCACCGACCTGTGCTTACTTCCCAAACCCGTATTGTTTTGTCGTCGCTTCCTAGAATTGGGATTCAAAACTTATTACTTATTTATATTAAATCTAAAGAATAAATGTAAGTAAAGGTAGAGAATACGAACAATATGCTAAAACGATATCAATATAATATGTAATACATATTCCCTAAGGATAGAGTTTGAATTAGGTAATTTTCCAATAACATAATTACCTGATGCAATCCACTGGCCTGAAGCATCCACAGAAATAGTTCGAACAATATTTTCATGTCCATTGTAACATAATGCTTGTCTTGTAGGAAATGGCTGAAGATCGCTCGGTTTGGGTAGCTTTGGAATCAGGTCTTCAGGATCGACGTTAACCTTGAATGAAATAAGAACCTGTTACGAACAGCCACTACAGTAACTAGAAAAGTATTTGAACACACCCTCATTTTTCTTTGTCGTGGGCAGAGATACAAGTCGAGGCATCGTGCGAAAGCATCTTGAATGAAACTCGAATACTGAGGTACTCTGCGTAAACAGTCATATTTCTGTGGCAGAAAGTTCGTTTTTCTGTCTTCGGGGTCTTCTTGATCCCACGCAAGTTTCTAAAATAGGTGAGAGATGAAATAAAATCTTCAAAATTGGGATTCCTATTGCAGTTGACCTTCCATTTTCCGGACCAAAAGAGGGCTGGCTAAGGTTGTTCACAAAATCCAGCAATAAAGTGATTTTGTGTGTATTTGGCAGCTTTCTATATCCTACTGAATTATATTTTCACGCAATTCTCTTTATTATGAGTCGGTGGAGCAGGGAAGTGAGGTTTTTCAATTCAAGGGTCAACTGTTTCAAAATTCAGCGAGATAAAATACCTCTTCCTCCGTGGGCAAATATTCCAGTGGAGGATTGTAAGACGCTTCGTGCCCAGGCAACTTTGGTTTGGGGGCAGGGATATGCATTTTTCGTCTGGCGATTTGGCTGTGGGTCTGTGATGATGAAGATATTTACAAAAAAAATACACAAAGGTAAAACACACAAAGTTTTCCCAATTACCAAGGGGTCTTCTTTTTCTTCCTGCCACAGGTCATAAAACTTCGGTTGCTCATCCTCTTCCGTTTTTTCTTTTCGGGGTTTGAGCCAACCCATCTTTATGGCATGGACAAGCTTTCCAACCTGACAAACATAAGAAAAAGTTGCAAAAATATTCTACCTGTGATAAAAATGATGATGGTTCACCTTCTGTTTTTCTTGGAGAGAAGGAATGAAACTACGCTTGTGTTCCGGAGCATTTGTCAAGGGATGTATCATTTTTTCATTTGTGAAGAAATCAAGATACGGCTGAAAATTAAATGTAAACACATTCTGAGACATCTCAAATACAGCTGTATCTGAAGTAAAAAGATGTGTAAGTGCAAAACTCACTGCATATGGATCAATGGAGGAGTCATAAAACTTTCCCGAAGTCAGTCGACCAATTAGAGAAATTTCTTCCGGAGTCATTATGTGGTTTCTGCCAGTTGTTTCATCATAGACAGTTTTCCTAAAATGAACAAAGAGGATATTACCTAAAAGGAAGTACTTTCTAGTTCTATAAGGTTTAAGGTTATAAGGTTTAAAGAAATCCTTTTATTATTACTTACTGTACTAGTATTGTTTACAATGAATAAGAATTAAACTACCGGTAACTAACTCATGTCCAAGTAAAATAGTCTAAAATTGATGGTCATTCTTTGTGTTGGTGTTCAGTATTTGACAAGTGTGATATGAATGATTCGCATAGAATGAGTGCTCATGTGAACTTGCTATACTGTGTAGTGCACTGTACTGCTTCTTCCAAGTGGTGTGGTCCTTTCTATGTGTCACCTACGGCTGTTCACTCATCACCTGCAGTGGTCTCTAGGTGTTATGGCATGGCCCCCAAGTATTACGCGTTAGTGGTTCACAGTGTCACACTAAAAAGCTGTCCAACAAGGATTCAGAAAATCAAAATTACAAACCAATGATCAGGATTATCCATCTTATCCAAAAATTTGTCGAGTTCGTCCAAATTTCTGATCGGTTTCAAGATCTTTTTGCCGTCCAAGTTGTAGCCAATATGTGGGAACTTTTCATACCATTTCATTGGAATATTACCAACGCTGTTTCTTATATCCTAAAAATAATCATAAGAAAACATAATCAAGATGCTCCAGGAAGGGTCAAAAAAAAAATATCACTAATTCGAAGGAAAATTTATTTATATACAATTTATGAATGCATTACCTCCTCATCTGAAGTGTCATCATCCTCATGTTTTTTTGATGAAGTTACTTTTCCTGGCAGTGAAATCAAAGATTTTTCCTCATCACTTCTGACATTGGATTCTTCCACACCGGAGTCTTCACTCGAGCAGATGTCTGTCATTATGGAATAATAACAAGTAATAATAAGTACTAAAGTTGTCTTCATGTCACCAAGCAGAGTTAAAGTATATGCACTGCTAATTATTTCAGATGAGGTAATTCTTGGGAGGGAATCTGGCTTTATGCATATGATGAACGATAATGTCATTAATGATTTGATTAAACCTACCTCAGCTTTCCATATCTCCTCAAAGAATAAACATAAAATTAAACTAATATTTCTAATAATTAACTAAGGTTAAGCAAATCAAGAGAACCAACGACAGGTCAGTTTTTCCAAAACTTTATTAAACTAACAACTAAACATTACCTGAATCTTCAAGCTCATCCCCAGATAATTCCTGCAGTTCCAATGGAGAGTCGGGAAACTAAAATAATAATGCACCTAACTAATCCATAACAGGCAGTAAAGTATAAGATAATGCAGTCAAATATACAGGCTAATGTCGGTGGAATGATATCAGTGACTGACAAAGTGAGGCGCTACATCAATGCTTAGACAAGATAATGAGTATCATACCTCGTCGTCTTCTCTACCTTCATCTAGTTTCCGTTTAGTTATTTTCATAGTGCTACGGTTTATTTCAGCAGAACAAGGTAATTAAACGCTTTGAACAGAAATCGTCTTCATGAACATGCTGTGTAAGGATGACCTATGGCCTTTGCCCTTTAACTTCGAATTCGCAGCGATGACTTTCCAACAACCAAGGTTATCGTACACCGGCAACAATAAATTAAGCGCTAATTCCAAATATAAGCAACCTGAATTTCTTGATTCCTCAAAAGGTGTTCTCATCAAACATCAAGCGATCGTCCATCGCACCTTTTTATAGGATAAATGTCAGGCGACGTGCACACGTTTTTGTTATATTTTTCAGTTCACAAACAGTTATAAAGTTTAAAATTAAAATGAGGTTTTAGTTTGTTAGCCTAAACAAGTACGAATTCCCAACTGCATTTAACCTGGGAAATGGAAAAGAAAAGCATTCTATGTTCCTATGGTTTTCTTTTCATGAACCTTAACTATCCAATCCAGCCCATTTTCATGCTGGATGCCGTACGGGATGTCAAAGTGTTCGGGTATTCTGTTAAAAAAGATTTTTCGATAAAATATATCATTTAATAAAATAATAATAGGAAGGAAGTAATCTTCTTACTTGGACAAGCAACGGAATGTATTATTCTCGTCAATATGTGGAAAAAAGACGTCGCAGTCAAATTTGCCACTAACCCGTGTAAGAAAAAGAAGTCCACAATATTCCGAGTTTAGGATTGCCTAAAATACAAGAGTACACTATAACTGTTTGAAATGTCAGAAATCATCAGTCTCTGAAAGGTAACCTCATATGTTTTTCCTCCACCCCCATTGAAAACTAAGCCAATTTTCGATTTCCACGCCGGAGATTCTAGCAATTCTACAAGTTCCCCAATTGACGACACCACTGCATCCTGTTAAACCAAGATCGGAACATTCATATACTGATGAAACTCGACAAAAGCCGATTTGAGCAACAAAGATATGTAATTGTGAAGACATCACTAACCGCCCCGTTAGGTACGTGTTTCAGTGTCGTACTCAAGACAATGTTGTATCTGCCCGGCAAGGATTTCATGCTGCCGCTAGGAATCCGTACTTCCCACGTTTTCCTCCCTGCGACGACAACGTTTTTCTTTCCGCTTGGGTTTCCGGTTGTTATTCGAGTGAAATGTTCGTATTCTCTCCTATGATCAATCACAATATTATACAATCAGATTAAGTAGCAGTCATACGTATTTGTGGTCCGTAACTATACTATGACAAATACTAATCATGATAGAGATTGCAACTAAATTTACCCCAAGAACCAAGATTTCGAATATTTCTTTCGTACATTTTCACACCGACTTTAAAGACACAGGAATGTCACTTATTTACTTGGTACACCTGAGTTCTATTGTTAAATTTCAATCATTAACTTGAATGCCATTGAAAAGAGGAAGTGGTCCTAATACATAGCCAAATATTGAATAGAATCAATGCTTGAGCGATCAAATATAATAGTGAACAAACTCCACAAAAACCATGCTTTGGGTCACCGTCACAAGGATTATAAGGGAAGCCTTGTTACAACGGTAGAAATACTTTCATATATCAGTCTATCATTAGGTAGGGAAAAAAGAGAATTTGTTCTTTTTCCCTCTGCAGGAAAATTAATACAAAGATATGTCCCTGTCAAATAAATATATTTTCTACCACTGGAAACAATTAGCGCTAATGAGAAACAAAAGCACATTTACACAGTAAGATAATAGATGACCGCGGCTTCTGAAGATAACCGGGGATCTACAATAAGCAAATCGCGATGAAACGTATCATATATAAGAGAACTAAAAGAGACAAACTCCATTGCGAAACAGAAATTAAATACTCAAATCCATATTTAAATCCAATTAGTAGCAACACAATACAACACACGAGTAGTCAACAAAAAATTAAGAAACAAAAACTAATAGTAGAATCAGATTGACACACCTCTTTACCAGGATTGTATGGTATTTTACGCAACTTATCTATTACAAAGAGTTTAATCATTACAATTGTATAAAAGTCAAACTAGGCTTAACATACAACACATGTAATATCACTATTAACTGATTTTTTTTTGCATAATGCACATCGGCACACATGCAGAATAAAAAATGCAGGTAACTAGGTACCATTGACAAGAGGTATGTTTAGCATAGTCACGTTGATCGGTTCATATGCACTTGGTAATGTTGCAGAGAAAAAAGTTTGGGACCCTAAGACTCCCAGTCATTTACCTACAGCAACCTAAAAGCCCAGTTGCTGGAAGGCGACCCATAATCTTGGAAGGCATAATCATTGTTCTAAGTCACTAGTAATGGAAAGGTACGAAGGCGATTTAGCTATGGGATGACATCTGGTTCAAGTTTCATAGATTGGTGCAAGGGGCATAAATTAGGCCAAGGTTTTAAATAGGAATAAGAATAGATAGAAAAATAATGATGTACATTATGCTGAATAGAATCAAATGGTTTACAAAATTACAAAAGGTTTATAAACTATACATTCCACGGCGACTCTCACACTTGGCCGAAGGCCAAGAAGTCACAGTAAGGATTCTGGTTTTCGATCGACTTCGATAAAGAAAACTTTTCTTAATTTAGAGATATAATATACAAATCAAATTGAAATTGCTTGATTATTAATTTATCACCGGACAGGAAATACTACAAATAACAATAAAAAAATTACTTTGCCCTCCTCATGCAGATTATTTACATACAAAGTTGAGCAGCCCTTCTGGCTTTACCAGTTAGAGGTAACTCTGAAGTTCCAAACGTCTGCATCCAACCATCATATCATTAGAAATCGTGCCAAAGCAGTCATTAAACAGAAGTCAATGTTAGAAGTCAGGCCTTTTTCACTTTTTTGCTCGCTAGCGTGAACTGATCATAGATGCGCATCAGCTCGTCCATGTTGTATTGGCTCAGGACAACGAATCCAGAAAGGTTTTGGCTCTCCTTTCTCGCACAGTCTTCGCAATATACAAGATGGCTGTTACTTCCCTGAACCTGACGGACAAAAAGAAGGTTGAAGACCTCGACGTCGCAAATTTCGCAGTAGTGTGAAGGCTCGTTATCTGTTCTTCCGTGCCCAACGATATTGAACCCGTTTGATTTCAGGTTATCAAGACTCTTCTGGGATTGCCATAGTGTTCGCATCAAACACGTTTTTAGCATCTTAAATAATTTGTAATCTGTGATGCGTACATTTTGTGCCAAATTCCAGCTCAGCTGGATTATAGGCACAATGGATTTATACAATGTTAGCTTGTTATACTCGTACCTCTCCACTGTCATTTGATATTGATATGCAGAAACGAGGCCAACGTTCCATGCAATGTTATTGCACCAGCCGATGGCCTGGACCCAATGCACGGTGCCTGCATTCAGCCACACCAAATCGCCCGGCTTTTGAATGTATCGATAAACCGGCACATTTCTCTCGTATAAATCTTCAAGTTTGGGCCACCAGGAACCAGATAGATAATCCAGATTATTTTCTTCGCATAACTCTGCTATAACTCCCCAGTACTTTTCGGGAGTTGCGAACCACTCGCAGTCTCCAGGCCCGATGTTGATGTTTAACGCACAGAAATTATTATTTTCTTGATGACCTGGCGTTCTAGATCCCGGCACTTTCATATACAGCTGTATCGTGTTCATGCCAAGGATCGTATGTCCGACATGGCTGAGAATATTCCCGGCAGACACCAGCCTAAATAACCAAGGTAATTTTGCCAGCTCTTGTAGTTGGTCACGCCACTTTTTCTCATTGGACAAATCTATATTTGTTCCAAACTTAATGATTTTTTTCTTTCCTGATTTAGAATCTGATATTTTATCAGAGTGCGTCACCGGGAGGCTAACCTCTTTAAGCGATTCATTGCCGGACGTGGATTGCTGGTGTTTTAGTGCATCTTCTCTGAGAGATTCCTGGAAGGAAGCTGCCTGATATTCAGCATACTTTGTAATGCTAGTGAATGATCTGCTGCTTTCGCATCTCCATATGTGGGACTGTGTTATCGGGTTCCAGTTTTCATCAGAAGGCTGTTGGATTTGGGTTCGAACTTCAACTTGACACTCTCCGTTGCATTCCACCAGGGTTTTTGTGGAGAACAAGCCAAGATCCAGCTTGAGAGCGGCCGCGAGGCCTCGAATCACCGTGACAGGATTACTGGGGTGTGTGCAAAAATTCGCGAGTGCTTTTGACATAGCGTCTTTTTTATTTTCAAGATAGACTGTTGGGGTGGGTGGGCAGAGCTTATCCTTTGGTAAATGAGGGTGGGGAGCAGGAGGTCGCTTAGGTGGGGGACATTTGTCCAAGTAAAGCTGTTTGGTTGGCACAGTGCGATTTCTCGAGATCTTCCTGCATGTGGTGATAACCTCCCGTGCCAACATAGTCTCTGATATTCCGCAAGGAGTGAGCAGTGGAGGCAGTGGCCTGCCTGGAATCTCAGAATTAAGTTCGGCCACTTCCTCTACTTCCTCCGGAGATATGACAGGAGGACCGGGAATAGTCTCGTCAATATTTGTCTGAAGTTGACTGATAGAAGGTAACTTTTCTATCTGTGGTGAGGCTTCTTTCTCGGGTATTGATGAGTTATTCACGTTTGCAATTTTTTTCTGGTGCTCGATCATTAACTTATGAGTGTGTTGCAGACGTTCAAGTTCCATTGTTTGAGTTGGTGTGAGTAAAGATTTGTTCAGTTGAAGATTGTGCATAACTTGTAGTTGCTGAGGAGTAAGATACCAGTTGCAAGTTGGTTCTATTTTAGGTATTTTATTTTTTGGTTCCATGGCATCTTTTTTCACAATGTGACCCGGTACAGACGATACGCCGGTGTCCGCATCGAGAAATGAGCCAGAGTCTTGTTTTTTTGTCGGAGTGCATTTGAAAGCGCTCTGCCTCTGTGTAAGTTCGGCCGGAATCGGTAACGTCCAGGCTTCCTCAATAGATGGCAATATTTTTCCATGGGTTGGCTGTCCATTTACATTGCGAGCTTTCAACATTTGCTCTAGAGCTTTTATTCGTTCAGAAACTTCCGCATTTTGGCTTTTGTCCTCTTTGTTATCTTTACAGCTCTGTGCATTCAAGTAACACACCAGAGCATCTTTTGGTTGCTGACAGGCTTCGTACAAAATGGCGAGGTCACGCCAAGCAGCTTCATGCGCTCTATCCAGTTGGACTGCGCAAATGTAAGCTTGCAATGCGTCCATGGGTTGGTTCTGCTCTTGGTAAAGCACGCCTATCGAGCACCAGGTGTCCGCGTTGGCCTCAGATTTGTCGATCGACTGACGATAAGATACAAACGCATCATGAACTTTTCCCATGCTTGAATGGTATCTTCCCAGCAGATACCACGTTTGTCCGTTGTTAGGGTCGATCTCGATTGATTTTTGCAGTAGCTCTACAGCTTTTTGTGATCTTATCGACAGATCGCCTAATATCTCAACGGTGTGATAAAGCCAGCCAAGTTGCCTTAGAGTATTAGCTTGAACGGACGTAGTCAGTTGAGCAGGCGGTAGCTTGAGAATGTCTTCATATTCGTTTTTGGCTTCCACGAAACTTTTCTGGATTTCATACAAATGCCCAAGATGAAACTTTATTTCACATTTGCTTATATTGCTGCTTCTCTGATCGCTCAACGCCAACTTAAAGTGTTTGTAAGCAGCCTGGAAGCTCCCGCTTATTTTAAATACCAAGCCCAGTCTGCAATGAACCTCACTTGCTTTTCGGAAAGTAGGATCGTTGTACAATAGTTGCTGAAAAAACTTGGTAGCCCATGAGAAGGCACTGAAATGGAAGTAGACTATTCCTACCCCGTACAAAAATGCAGAGTTCTTCCAATGATCGGCGTGAATAGTGTAGTATTTGTTGTAAGCAGATAAAGCTTTGTGATAGTCCTCGAGAAGCAGATGAAAGTGACCTAGTTTGCACAAATAGCCTGCTAAAATCCTATTGTCTTTCGTTTCCACAGTTAGTTTAGTGTAATAATCCACTCCTTTTTTGATGAGCTCTTTAAAACTAGCACTCTCTTCCCCCTTCTCTATCAAACGGTCGCCGAATAAATAACTGTCAATTTTGGCGAGTTCATTCATTTCTGAACGACTAATTAAGGACTGTTCGAGGTTGGTATCGGCCATATTGATACAAGACATTGAATCATCACATATCGGCTGAAATAAAGTCCTTTTTTTAAACTACGTCTCCCATGCGTACAGTTGCCCACGAAGACTTTTATACAAGTCGACCTGTGAAAACTGTTCCACGCTTCTGCTTACTACATCCCCAGTTACTGGTTCGTAGTCAATGTACAAGCAGCGCAAATAAAATAAAGAAACAGAGCGAAGTAATGGCGTCTGCGCTGCTATCTTTGAAGAGGAGTTGGTCTCTCGAATTTCCCTTTGTTTGATGCGTACAAGTCACTGTATTGTCCCTTTATACAAATGGCGTCCTTCAGCATTGAAGACGAATAATACAGCTTCTCTTTTTCAGACTAGGCAAAATAATTGCTATTTATAAACAACCTCGGGGCTTCTTAAAATTTGTGGTAACTAAAACGCGTCGTAACACAGCTGCGTAAATTTACCTTTGCGGTCGTAGTAAAGCTACCGCAGGCCTGTTACGTAAGCAATATACGTAGGGCGTTGGTGATATCACGCATAAAGAATTTCGGCTGCGATG
This sequence comes from Halocynthia aurantium, assembly GCA_013436065.1. Classification (NCBI taxonomy): domain Eukaryota; kingdom Metazoa; phylum Chordata; class Ascidiacea; order Stolidobranchia; family Pyuridae; genus Halocynthia; species Halocynthia aurantium. The sequence goes on from QXVX01007265.1 coordinate 67,781, forward strand.
ATGTCAGAATTAGTAATGCATACTATATTTAAGTCAAGTATACTCCCTCGGGCTTCGAGACGAAAATAAATTGAAATGATAGTGCATGTGGGCACGTCATAAGTGAAAGAATGCCAATACCGGTACTCGTACGAGAAACCGGCGTTCTTTACGCAATACTCCCCTAGCACTGTATAGGAAAACTTTAGTTTGTGTATTGATGATTTATATATTTAAGTAACTATGTATATATATATTGCATTCATACTTTCAGGAATTATCAAAAGTCCGAATATTTTAACTGCGTCGCAGTTCTCGTTCTTATACAAAATTCTAGGGAGTCGAAGAAAAGTATTTAGCATCGAATTTTCGTGACTTTCGTCTCATTTAAAAACTATTTAAGTATAGTTTCAGCTAACGTTAACGATATACAATCTACACCATTCGGTTTCTGTCATTCAACCATGTTAGTCTTTGTTCTCATACCTCACTTGTATCCCACTTTTTCCCCTCTAGTGGCTTCCGTTTGACGCAATTCTCCTTCAGTCTCTTCATTCTAGTGCATTCAACGACTTCGTTGTGGTAATCCTGTTTAGCAGAGCATGCTAACAGGAGACACGCCGGCTCGCTCTGCATTGTATCGGGTTACTTGTTCATGCTTTGCGTTTTATCGAACGCCATTGGGTTGGGTTAAAGAGAATCGTTTCTTTAACCAACATGTCTCTCTAATATCTGCTGAGCTGCAGTGCTGGGCATTTAAATTACGAGAGGGGCGTTGCTAGACGTTGCTTGCGGCAACCGCTTCGCGTTATTCGCTTGTTCGAATGTAAGGTTCTGCATAGAAAGAATACTGTACGCGCAAACCACAACGTTTCTCGAATTTGACCATTACGTATATCGTATCTACGTTCAAATCTCATATACCATTTTCAAATATTGATGGCGTGTATCAGCAAGGAGGAAAAAAACGTCAGAATCTAATGTAGGGCACCAAATAAAATGTACTATTGTGTTCTATTTTAACCCGATGTACATTCACGTGAGGAGAATAGGGATCCCTGGGAAGCACCGCTATTTCAGTTATTCATTATTTCAGAGATCAGGATAATTTATCATTTTACTATCTTATCTCAAGTAGTATTTCATGTGTTTAAATCGTCACATCGTGAAGACTGTCTCAAGGCATGTCCCAAATCATGCGACAAACTGGTTCCAAATCGCTTACTTTCCTGCGTTCTGTCAAGTCAAATAAATTACCGCCACACTTACGGTAAGTTCCACGGTAGTTTTCCTTCCTTGGACAATCCCCAATTTTCATCACAAACTGCAACGCTGTGAATTTTCATGTTGAGGCTATTCAGCATGTATTCACTAAACTTATAGATATGAATACTACACTGACTGCTAGGTGAACAGTAGAAACAGCAAGAAGTATCGGAGTCGGAAATTTCTTGAATCGATGACTGGAAGGAAATACGCGATCATTGATTAATTGTAATCAACCTACTCCGAGTTATTCTAATGAACATTAGCTATTAGGCATATTAATCAATGATCATTCGTTTGTTAAAATGAGGGCGTTTTTGATAGTTAGTTCGATAAAGCAACTGCCGAAAAACTGCGGTCAAAGGTTCAAAAGTAAACTTGTCGCAGTCGGTAATGCACTGTAACATTGATCAATAAAGTTGTTATTCTTCAAAATACGACGTCATTATACGAGCACAGCTGACGTAAAGGAAATCGGTAGAACAGCTTTGTTATAAGAAAAAAAACTCAGAAAATGTCCCAAAACAAAGTAATAAACTGCTATTTTATCGTTTTGGCAATGAGCGTCATTTACGGTTATGGAAAAGAATTTTTTTTTTGGTTCACAACAAATATGCAAATCCTTGCGTTCAATAATGGAATTTAGTGTTTGTATAATACCCTGCCTTTAGTTTTGCCGTTACCTAGAAACCCCTCAAATATATTACATAAGTGAATGCAGTTTCTTACTGCTGACCATATACATAAGCAACCTCGAAAGTAATAGAAACATCTTTTACGCTCTCCCTGTAATAGCTACTTGCTACGGCCAACAGCGTGGCGATGTATTTGGATCGGTTCCCATGCACTTGTAAATTCTCCATAGTATAAAAATCACGGATCAACAAGTACCAAGCAACTGTAAATTATGCCGCTACAGTCCAATTTTGAAGCTGAGTACACGTGCAGTACGTACGGCCACCACTGCGCCGGATAAAAAAAATTGCTGAGGTCGCACCTGGTACCTCATATTAATTATTGACCAGTGAAAACCATAATCGGACAGATTGTGAGTAGTAAGAAAGCAAAGACACTGGAAATAGCCCCACCTCTTGTAATAAGAATCGTATAAAAATCTTCAGGAAGATTCAGATCTAATCAAATATTGATAGACACATCTCTAGAATAGTTCGGACAAATATATGCAGCCTCCATTATAATCAGGCTACTAATAACGTCAAACGATATGATTTTTTTGGTTTTAGCACATCGTTTTATTAGTGCATTGACATCTCAAGAAAGGAAATTTAAAGCAAAGTGACACCGCAGTAAGATATTAAAGTTGATAAGTTAGCGAGTAAATTGTGCACTAATGTTGGCAGAAACGTGAGGTATTCGGCTGAAAGGTCGTAGGGGTAATTGTAGATGCACCAAGTAGAATCTATCTGGCACTTGTAAAGCGAGTTGGAGAATTCTAATCGCTCTTTAAGACTGAGACTGAGAATTTTACAAAATGATCCACGGTATGGGTGTGGCTATATTCACCATCCGCTGATTATAACAGTTTTCAAGTACAGTACAAAAAGAGGGCGCCCACTTCCTCAGGGCGAACGCGACTAAAGTAAACCAGAGATGTTGACGATAACATTCCCTTATCGCTTTTGTTCTAAAATAAAGTACTCCTCTTCCGAATTCGAAGCCTTCGCCTGTAAAATAGCAATAGGATGTTACGGAATTAAAAAAATAACGTCTTTTAACACAGGCTGAAAGTCACAGAAGAATTGCAAGATTTTTTTCAACTGGTCAAATTCCTCAGCATGACAATTTAATCTTTTTTAAACTGTCGTGGAATCTTAAAAACACCTCGCTTTTTTATATCATAAAAATTACAACGATCATTTTAATAAAAACATGCTGAAAAAACATCAAAAAGATGTCACGCACAATGCGTAAAATATATCGAAATAAATAAATTAATAAACTTCGTCATATTTTCAACCTAGAAGAAAGTTATAACAGCTGAAGGAAATATATCTACACGCGATTATTGTCAAAAAAAATTGGGAGAAGAAAAACGATTTTTCAGGTAAAACACCTGTGGGATTCCGACAGAAAGCGAGTTTTAGAGGGTATACAAAAATAGAAATGGTAAAAAGTAACTTTTGATACTTACGTACGAGTATCGAAATAATGCAATGAAGTAAAATTAAGATGTGCATTGATAGCTACTCCAAATCATGGTATAATCAACAGACTAGGGCGTTAGAATCATAAAAAAGGATGGGCTTCAATCTCAGAGGGAAAGAAGGCTTTTGGCACAAAATTGCCACAATAGTTTTCAATTTGTGAAAATGAGAATTTGCAACATGAAGGAGTTTTATTTCTTTACATATCCTCAACATCATCCTCTGGCCTACTTGTCAAAAATTTTATTACCGGGCAAGTCTGTAGTTTACTTGAAGCAGCTATCAAATACACATTTCCAGCTCCATTATGGACTGGATATGGGTTGCCAGCAATTGGGTGGATTTCAAATATTTCACGAGTATCCAAAGCAATGCTCCGAAAAATATCGCTATTGCTTTGGCTCAGTGACGTTCTGATAGTGATAGCTCAATTGTATTCCTAATTCAAATATTCACTTTGATAGGTATCAAAGGTGGCAGTGATATTGAGTTGTCACTTTGTAATAATAGTAATTCTTGTGGTGTGAGTGTGTATGTTCGAATATTGAATGCTTTTAAAGTGATTATGGTAAGCCACCTTGTCAAGAGCCGGGATAAAATGATTACGAGCATGCAAACATGAAAAAATCCTCCAAAAACATTAGATAGGTTAAATTTCACAAAACGATCTGGTTAGTTTCAAGATAATCATCAATAATAATATAAAATTAAAATCTTTCATTAATAACAGGGGGCATTAAAATAGAAATATTCTAATTTCTTTAATATAGTATGCTTTGAACATACTATGTATCTCAAATATCCCTTTGATATTTTCAGTATTTTTGCTATAGCTATTAAACATGAGCAATATGTTTGAGAAATTAGAGTTGTTCAAATATTAATTTTACATAATTTGAAAGCAAATATGCTTTCATAAGTAGCTTTGAAAGTTTGAAACCATTAGCTTCACCAGTCTACTGGCATTTTAGTGATCACCACTGCTTATGCAACAAGCGTGCCAGTCATGCATTATCTGTTAAATGATTCCAGTAATCTAAGATGTATTGCTAAATATGAAGCTTCTGGCTTTTCACACGGTTTGACAGTGCACTCTGACGAGCATACGATTGTTCAAAGCTTAAGGTTCAATGAAATTGAAGGGAGCATGGAGCTATGGACACAACAATCCACGAAGTGCCTTTTTTCCATGATCATTCATTTCTTCTTTAAGTGATATTACACACCAATTGTTAGGAAGACGAGTGCATGCTACCGCTGTGGCATTATGTCAGGGTGAATGAACCGAATGGCATGGCGTCCGAAGATTACACCGTCGTCCGAGAGTCGTAGGTGTGACGCAAACAAAGCAGATAAAAACAAATAATAAATGCAGTTAGCGAGAGGTTATGGCAAAAACGACAACAAGATTTAGTAAACATTCACCCAGGTATTAGTAAAATCTATCTTAAAAGCCTGTGTTGAATCGATTATGAATATCTTATACTAAGTATAACTAGTACTGTGCATTGTACAGTAAAGGCCCGATGCAATTCAAACCATCTAAAATATTGAGGTGATAATATTACTTTCAATCACCCCCTAATGAGATTGTGAAGCAACAGCTTGGTTTCCAAGCATTTCTAGCATGGTAAGACAACCTTGACGTTTCCAAGGTCTAGTAAGGATAGTGTTGACAATGGTCACCTATGAATATAACAATGTACATTAAGGTTATGTATGGAATAAGTTGGACTGTGGTCATAATCAATGACAATGAAAAGATAGGTTAGTGTCGGCCATTAAATTCACACATTTGTTAGTCTCTTGATCTATCCAGTTCCAAAAATGGAATGGTAAGTAAAGTTTTGACATGTGATATCGTAACAAACTCCACTGCGGCCGAATGTACCGCAAGTTGGGATTTACCGACCTTTTATCGATGGCCAACGTAACACTTCTCAAAACAAAGCATATTCAGGTACTTGGCGGACGAGGCGACACAAACTTATTGTACTTCTTCTTCATCATTATTATTATTATTTTTACCAATATATATTCTACAAGCTTATTGTTTGTTCAGTAATCAGTAATCATTGAATGGAGCTAACCTCATTTCATATTTATTGGGAGTACTTCAACTACAGTTTCTTGAATACAAAATAAGAAGGGAAATTACTGTGAAAGCACTGTACAAAGTTATTTTCGCAACAATTTCAAGGATTGAATGGACAACATATGGTAATTTCAAGGACCATATCATTACTGTATGATGAACAGAAGACCATGATACCAAATTAAATCTTTATAGTACTGTATGTGACCAAGTAATATTTACAGCAGGAGTGTCTCAATGCAAAACCAACACCGACACGGGAGGACAATCACAACTTATAAGTTGTGATCTACTGATCTTTCTAAAGCCAAAACTATTTGAAGTTTTCTAGATTTTCGGTCATAAGTTTTAGTTGTTAGGTTATCACCAAAGTTACACCATCAGTTATTCCCTTGAAGAACTGAAAAGCATTCGTTTTAATGAATGGTGACAATACTAAGAATTCAGGAGAATAAAATGATCACATTTTGGAATAGATTATCAGTCACTGTCCAGCAGCTAACAAACCTTTTCATAATGGATTGAAAAAAATAAAATAATTCCATGTTACAAAGTGAAATTACTGAATTCAAAAAGGTTCAAAGATATTATAGACTTGGATGCAAGCTAACAGTGACTGACAATATGGAAATGTATTAATGATGAATTGAACATTAGCCAACTGATGATAAGTTTGGTAAACTAATGTTGTCGCATGTGAGATGTAATGATATGTACAACAAAAACAAAGTTTCAGCTAAATTATCTGAAATCGTGCATCGTCGACTATACTACTAAAGTTTGTTTATGTGTAAAAGTTTCAAAATATCTGTTTGTTTGCCTTTCATCTATAGATAATGTTAGATTTTCATGTCTAACGCCATCAAGGGATCTGTAGCAACATCTTGTTTTTTAGCTGCAAGTTTTTTAAACCCTCCCCGCTTGTTTCGCCTATATAAACCTCTAGTCACCTTTTGCCAGCAGTTAGCCACAGGTAATCCATTCTTATCCTGTTGGGTCCACGGATTTCCATCGGCAAGTTCATCAACGCGATGCGTGGAGAAGTAGAAGCGGGTAGATGGGTAGCGAAGCAAGCAGCGATGAATATACATGGAATAGAAATATCATTAGTTCATTCGTTACACATTTGAAATGAATATTCTATGAGTAAATAATAGATTCATTGTTCGATCTTCTGCTGAAACTCTTGAGCAAATACACTTCCTACATTTCCATTTCACAGTTCCTGAATTCCTTTAATAATGAGGATGAACTACAGTGATTAAGATATCCAAACAGCACTTTGCAACATATTAACGCCTCACTACGAACAATTAATTCAAATTTAAAATCAGTGGTAACAATCGATTTGTAGAATTAAGAAGTACTGGGGCATTTACAGTCGAGTGACTGTGGTAGTTTGGTTCATCAGGTTCATCAAATACTTCTTAACATTCACACATACACACAACCTAGGGTGACCATATCATTCAAAATACAATTTTGATGTCTTGACTGAAAGAGGACATTTTAAAGAAAAATATAAATTATTTGATTTGAAAAATATGTTTATACTGTGTATTTATTTATTTTTTAAATGACATGACATATTATTCTAATGGCACACTAATGTTATTAAACAAAATCAAATCCCGAAGATAAGTTAAAAAACATATCGTCATTCTCGCTCAACCATAGGCTATGAACTAATAGCAATAGGGTTACCAGTTGGTTACACTCTGGGTCTNCAGCACTTTGCAATATATTAACGCCTCACTACGAACAATTAATTGAAATTTAAAATCAGTGGTAACAATCGATTTGTAGAATTAAGAAGTACTGGGGCATTTACAGTCGAGTAACTGTGGTAGTTTGGTTCATCAGGTTCATCAAATTCCTTTTAACATTCACACATACACACGACCTAGGGTGACCATATCATTCAAAATACAATTTTGACGTCTGACTGAAAGAGGACATTTTACCATAGGCTATGAACTAATAGCTATAGGGTTACCAGTTGGTTACACTCTGGGTCTATGGCGTTGATGCCGTCCAGTCCTGGGATACCTGGTTCGCCCCTATATCCTTTCTTTCCTCTCCTACCACGGTTCCCCTTTTCATTCAGATTGCAGGTAAAGCAGAAAACGAAAGATTGTAATTGAAATGAGAGAAAAGATGAAAAAAAGAGGAAATATAAGTGTATCACATGTGAAAGTAGTAGTGTGTATGAACATGTAAAAAATAGATTGGAATGTGAACACAGGAAGCCTTTGATCTTCTTGAGCATGTATGGGTATGTGCATCAGATTAAGATTAAGACTTGTGATTCGTTTTGCAAAGAGTTGTCTGTTGGTGTATGGTTTATGAGAAGAAAATTCAAGAACAGAAAACATCACGTCACACATGACATTGGACAAATAACATACATTGGGACCTGCGCGTTACAAGACACACACACATACAACCATGCAATAGTTCTATTCACACAATGGTGTGAAGTTTCCAAAAATGGGGCAACTGGAACTATTGCCCTCGGGTTGAACAATTACGATCTCCTTCCGAATAGCGCGAGATTACAAGAAGAATCTAATTACTTCGTTTGCATTAGATATTCAAAACTGAATTGGAAATGGACCTACCAATGGACACGGCGCATCTAGGCCTGGTGCTCCGAATTCTCCTTTACTACCTTTGTAACCTCTTCTACCACGGGGTCCACGTTTACCCTATGATCATAGACGGTGACAACACAAAATTATAGCATGCATACAGCTAATTGATATTTAAATGTATAAATGTCATTCACTGACAGACAAGCTTGATGAAAGAACAGCAAGAAATATTCGCACCGTATTATTCTATCAAGCTGTTTAACAGACTAAAATATGTAAATTTACTGATATACTCTACTTATAACCTCAAAGAAATGATTCAATAGTCTTATTGTAACACAGTTACAGCAAAATGCATGATTCTTAACACAGATGTAAGAAACACTCATTTTTTGTTCATATACTTCATGTACAACACAAACAAGGTTCATGCTACACAATGACAATTCCAAGCATAAAGTAAATGACTTTGCAAGTTTGTTGTGTTGGATATATGGTGGATGTATCAAATCGTATAAATGAATGTGGTTAAATTATCGAAAATTAAATCAATAGTTGTAGCTAAACTACCAAATCATGTTAAGTGCCGCCATAATTCAATAAATCTTTAACCAGGGCCAACACTATATCTTTTTCTTGGCAATAACCAAACTGCCATCAGCTGTAAATTCCATTGCTATGTTAAACATACCAGAATATCAATACCCCATCAATCAAGAAAAACTGGTACAGGCTGTGTGACATATGACGGCAGTCAACATGGTGAGGTTAGCATAAATATGCTAAAAATACATAAGTGAACAAAGATTTTAAACGATGACACTTACCCTTTGACCTTTGTTACCCTGAATATAAAAATGAAATAAATTGTGATTAATAATGACAAAACAGCTATATGAGTGTACTTATGTGTTAGCCTAGGACAGGGGTGGCAAACCTATGACACACACATCAAAAATGGTAAAAAGGTTTGTATGGCCCCTCAGAACTTGTATGTCACTTTTGGCACCCAGTAAAAATTACATTTCATGACCAATTTTAAATCTCCCAGAATACTTGGTTAGTATTTATGGACTATACTAAGTTTATCAATTACTCACAGGTGGTCCTTGTAAGCCCTGCAAAAGAAACACAGCATAAGTACAAATACTCGGTTTATGCGAGGTATAACATTTACTAAGATTCACATTCACGGAACCTACCGGGAAGCCATTGTTTCCTTTGAGTCCAGATGTTCCGACTGGTCCGCTTAGTCCCTACAGAAAGAGAATGGACTATGATGTCTCTGAGCGTAATTGACTAACATCAGAAAATAAAAAATGAACCCCAGCCTAGATTGAAATCGAAAATATACCCTAACGAAAAGTCCAAAAGCTAGGGTCTGGAAGTCAGTGGCCACACAGAAGACAATTATAAATACCTAGATATATGAAATTTATGATAGTAATCATTGTAAGATGATTGGTGGATGACTACCTTAGATTCAGAAAAATTCACACAGATACTGAGAAAAATCTCAGATATCAAATAAGAGACAGCCACACTCAAAAAGCTTGATCAAACAACTGAATAAATTACTTTCATAATCAACTGCTTTGTTACAACTACAATACTTGACCCTCAACCCAGTATATTGTTTATGAATATTAACCATACTAATCTAGATTCAAATGTTAATACTGACATTTTATATCGGAGTGATACTAAAAATACAGTGTACCTATTTCAGCACACAGATGTATAAAAGATTAGGAGAATGAAAAATGTCCTATGTAACTCCCTATACAGAAGTTTAGAAGAGAAGTTCACTAAATAAGGACTACACAAGTTGTATACTTCCGTTGACATCACATGACTGCCAACCCTATATCTTATCATATGAAGTTATACAATTTGTTCACATTGTACACGCAGAGCTTTATGAATGGTAAAAATTACCTTTAACTGAAAACCCATTAACATAAAACATTTCCTATACAACTGTTAAAGGTGACTGATATGGATTAATAGTGAACTGTGGAGGTCAATAGTGAATGATATGGCTCTCTAGGATAGCTGCTTTACTCATAGCAATTCCTGAATAAAAATAGAGTTTGTTGGTGGACCATCATGGAAGGGTGTTGTGTTGCATTGCACTATTATTTACAGTTATTATTGCCATACCATAGTTCCGTTACATGTACGAAATTTTTTTGGTAAAAGAACTCCTCATCCAGTATGCCTAATAAATTAGATCACTGCGAACACTCTGTTGAGTCTACTATTTGTCCAGAAATCATGGATATTAATTAGGTGAAGGACTGAAGAGGCAGTCAATGTGTTAAGTGAAGACGTAAGGCTAGAAGAATATTTAGTTCTTCATATTTTAAATGACTGCGATTTGTTGGGAACTAGTATGAGCTCCTGACAAGGAATCATATTTCATGAAATCAATTGTATCGTTAACTTACCATTGGTCCGATCTCCCCTTTTGGGCCCTGGTAAGCAAGAATTAAAAATGCAAATTATGAAAAATCAGTTATTTGTGTTATTTGAAAAAATCCACACAAAAAAATTAGTGACAACTGATCACACAGGTTAGACAATGATACTTTGAGGAAACTTTTGTGATATATTCACAGTAATTATTTTATACATAAGTGTGGGAATGCACAATCTTTCTCCATTAGGTATTATGATATCTTATTCTACGCCTAGTAGATATGTAACCATAGTAACAATAAGGGATAAGGTATAATATAATGAATAGTCTTGGGTAACTTAATGTTGTCTGATATACAATAAGGAGTTTTCAATAATGGAAATTATATATTTCCAAATAGTGAATTTATATTATGTGAAACCGTTTGCATTGGGGTCAACTTATTCAATTTGTCCTCAGATTCACCCACTATCCAATCCTAAAATATAATGATCAGCACACTCTTTCTTCAATCCCTGGTAAAACATATGATCAGAAATGATTCCCTCCTCCCTCCCCATACAACACCTTCACCATCATGATGATTCATTAATTGGGCCCAATCTACTATTAAGATTGTGCATTCCTCCATCAGTGTAGTTGAGTAGGGAACATGCAAGAATAAAAGGCAAAACAGAGATGTAAGGAAATCAAAACTGTGCAAAACATAAAGAGTACTGATCTAAAATAACACCATCAGTTTACATCCACTGATACAAAATGTATGCGTCATGCAACACAGTAACACAGTGAAAGGACGGTTTAGGTCATATACGTTCCTGAGCATGTTAGGAACCTTTATAGAAACAGAGAACTATATGAATAGGGTGTTTATCGAAGTAGGAATAAATGTACATGATTGGACTAGACAGATCAGAATTAAAAGAATCAGGAAGGGAATCTTTGACAAGGACATAATTAAAGGGGAATTAAAAACTAGGAGAAGAACAAAGTTGCCAACTCAGACTCAAGTCAAGCTTGATTCATATTAATAATATAACTTCCATCCCGAGGCTGGAGTGTTGGAGAGTAAGTACTATCAAAAGGACTGTGAAATAATTGGCTAGGAGATCTTGCATACCAGTGATATAAAAACGAATTCATTTAATTTATCAGGTTTTTCAGAGTTACAAGATTCTCAGGAAAGTGAAGGCATTGCTTTAGAATTTGCTATAGAAATTAGGTAAAAATATTTGAATTGCAACACTAGCTCGGCAACATTTAGGATGTGATTGTGGTAATTGCCATTGGTAGGGTACTAAAAGACTCAACATCAGATTTGTACCAGACTTGAAAAGAACTCTCTTATATACAGGATCAAGAAGCATAGAAAAAGGAATGGAAATGTGGGAAAAATAGGGAGGGTAATGCACCAAGAACAAGGGAACACCCAGAAATCCACTCGATTTAAAATCACTCAACCCGTTATTTATCACTCGATATCCCAAAACTACCTTTTCGCCTGGCAAGCCATTGAGGCCAGGCTCTCCAGGAAAGCCATCAAGCCCACTCAAGCCCTAGTTTAATGTGCAGATGATTAGTGACAGCATGTCAATGGTATGTATAAAGAAAGATTGCATGACAAAAACTATGAAATGAAGTTATGTAGCAGTTGCATTGAATGTTTTTTATAACAGTTAGCTAATCTATATTGAAAATTCAATACATTGTATATTAATAACTGGTACTATTGTAATGACACTGTTAGTGTTACTATGAAGTGAAACAACAAAGAGTTAGAAAAGTTCTAAACTCTATCTAGTCAAGCCTATAAAGCAATAAGTAAAATGCAATCTTGATAAACTTTTAGTTTTATCAAGAAATTTCATGAAGCACAAGCTATCACTGGATAACAATGCGACATTGTTATCCATTTTGTAATCATAGCGGTAGAAAAACATGATATAGAGGACTTACCGGGAGTCCCATTGACCCCATGTCGCCTTTCCCACCCTTGGGGCCATAAAGACCATTTATTCCGTTCACTCCATCATTACCAGGTGGTCCCTGAGGGTGAAATTGAAATTACATTCTGATTGTCATCTTGAGCTTGTTTTATAATAACTTGACTGTATTACTTACCTCGGGACCTGGAAGACCTCGTGGACCAGGAATCTGAAAGTGGAAAAAACAAAGTGAGACATTCCTCTAGGTAAGTAGCTCAGAAGTGGGTAGAAAATTACGAATATTACATCAAACAATGGGAAAAATACATTTTTTATGATTAATTATGTTCAGCACTAAAAGCTAGCAAGAAAATAGGATTGTATAAGCACTTGCAAAAATATCACAGTGACAACACTGGCATGCACATAAACATTGAAACCTTTTTGTCATTTGTCACAATGTTAATATTGTATTTTAGAAACACTCCCTGTCATAAATTATACTGTCATGGTATCCTCATCTTACATACCAACATATTCGAGAAGGTAAGGTTTGCTTAAACAAATCAAAGTTGCATTCCCAAAGTTTTGACAAAAATGTGGATGGAGTATCTGTGGACAATTAACCAGAGATGGTTAAATTTTCCTACCTTTTGACGGTATATCATAACAACCATAACAGTACCATAAGTATGACAAGAGTTAGTCCAATGTTTGTTTTAGTATACACCAGTTCCCATGTTATTAGACTTTCAAGGCTCATACAACTAGGGCTCCAAGTTGTATGGATTAGTTGCAATCATACTGAGTAGCATTTAAATCACCGATAGACAGCATTAAACCCCTGATCATGAAATACAGACTACAGAGTGCAATGGTAAAAGCGCTTACAGATAAACATTAAACATTACTCCATAGATCTGAAAAAACATTTAACAGCTGTGTCGCTTGTGCACGTAAACCTATTCTTATCACATGCAAACTCCTGTGAATCACGCACTAGACAACTATGAAAAATAGTAGAAAGGGCAAGCTGGACAACAGGAGACTGATAAGGTGCAATTGAAGAATAATACTGCATGTTGTAATACTAAAGCAATCTTGAATTCTAAGCCATGCTAATCTCGCAGGTTGTTATGTTTACCAGATCACAAATATATTTTTTCGTAAGATGGTGTTAACAATTCGAAGCAGGGCTGTATTTTTGATTGAATCACATCAGATCATGTTTAGAGAGAGGGCATAGATTCATGAAGTTATTTTATAATTCAAAATTACCAATTATCAACATAACTTACAGAATATTTATATGAATTGCAATAATATCAGTCTCCAAATGCAGTATGCCTAATGAAAAAAGGCTGTTCGTAAAAGTTTACAATGACAACTGGTACAATATAATAGAATTCCTATGATGTGGCCTCCACATCCAGCCAAAATTTGTTACCAAACAGTGCAAAAGACAACTCCGATAAATGAGTGCAAAGTACACTAGTAATACACATACATATATGTTTGTTCGGTGGTTCCTGGGATCCGTCACGCATGAGCAGTTCTGACATTTGAATGAGTGATAAGAAGTGTAAATAAATTTAAATCAATTAAGTTTTTTTTAGCTAAAGATTTGCTGACAAGTAAAAATTAAACAATAATACAAAAATTTTAAAAAAGGAGAAAAGTAGAAAATCGAAAAGGTAAGAGAGAAGTACCTTTCCATCTCTGCCACGTAATCCAGGTCGACCTGTTAAACCCTGGACAAGGTAAGGAAGGTTTGAAGTAAAGAGAAAACAGAGAATAAAAGAAGAAAGAAAAATCTTTGATAAAGGAATATCATTCTGTTATCATACTCTAGTTCAGGGAGGGGGCAACAAGATTATTGAGATGCTACTTTTTCCATTAAACATTTTGATGTTACTTTGATTGAGATGCTATGCTGGATGGTGGTATAGTGTCATAGTGAAATATATTACGCTTCATAACATCTCCTCAAAAAGGCACTTGAACTTGTGGATGACAATATTCAAGTTTTCTGTGAATCAGAATTTATAAAAGTGAAAGAGAAATTACAAAATGTATCTGAAAGAGAATTTCTCAGCCTGGATCATAAAGATATACACGAATTCTGAAATAGAGGTCTACATAAAATGTTGTAGTCTACATGAAAGGATTATCAAAGGGCACTCACCACATTTCCCACAGGTCCTGGTGATCCGTTCTCACCGATTTCACCTTTCTCACCCTGCAATCCCTTGATAAAGCAAATTTCTTTTAGTAATTGAAGAGAGTTGTTATAAAAAAGAAATTTTCCATGTGCTACTTACAGGAAAGCCGTTTTCTCCCTAGAAATAAAGGAGGGCATTAATTTTCTATGGATCATGGCATTACACTATTTATTCTACTATCGGAGTTTTGGATATAATTTCAATATTAAAAGATCCTCAATCTAAGGCTCTACCATATTGGTATGTTATCGATTGAAGTATTAAAAGTTTTGTTTCTTAATTTAGGTTTGGCATACAAATGAAGATAGGCTACTTATTTCTGAACTTTGTGGTTTGTCATAGAAGTGAAATTGTAGTAGGATTTATATAGAATACGTCAGATTACCAAGCATAAATCTTTCCTTAGGAATACAGGCCTTGGGGAAAGCAGATAATTTTTTAGGGTCCACAGTGTATCCAATAATAACCTTTGACTGTGCAGAATAATGAAAAAATATCTAGTTACAATAGAAAAATTACAATACCCTTGGTCCAGTCAGGCCAGGAATTCCATCTAATCCCATCTCTCCTTTAGCACCTTTGTCTCCAGATTCTCCCTTCATTCCAATTCCAGCAATACCTTCCTCGCCTTCATCACCCTGGAAAACAATTTTCACTGTAGAGTTTGCCAAATAATATGGAATGGAATGGAATGTAAATGATCATTCTCATCAACAAAAATTACCTTATCGCCTTTGAAACCAAAATCGCCTGGCTCACCCTAAAAGATGAAAATACATTTCTACTTACAGTGATTACATATTATCAAATAAGCATAAATGAAGGGGATGGGATGTCTGTACATAAACATATATCTGAAAACTAACAGTCGATGAATAACGGTATCGGCCTAAATATTGGTACATCTCTGACATTTAGGTGTCCATACATACCTTGGCACCGGATGATCCGGCAGGTCCAGGAGGTCCTGGTGGTCCAGCTCGTTCCTGTTAAATTTACATACTTAAGAACTGTGCATGTTTCACGAATCTATTAGATCTATAAAAAACAAAGTTCCTTTTGTTACAGGAACATCACACCCACCTTCAAAGCTTCCTGAAGTTCCTACGTTGTGTTAGAGAAGCACACAAAGAAAAAGAATAGCAATTGTTAGTAAGCTGTATCATGACACTAATAATTAACATAAAACTAAGCCAAGGCAACAACGAGTAATGCAAAAATACTATTTGAACTACAGTAATATTATCAGCTGTTGTTGGTATTTCCAAACAACCATCTAAGGCTTGAAATGTACTGTTTCCATGCTCAAAATAAATTTACTAAATTGTAAAATATGCAACACATATTTTACCAATTTCTTAAATGCCATGCCAGGTCACTACCATATACTATAGGCAATGGACCATGCACCAGTATAAGACATCAGGTAATTCTTTTCAAATTATATTACTGCAATTGTTTCAAGGATTAGGGTTCTGCAGCAATATGATATATTTGAAGCAGCAGAGATGATAAATCTGGATCTGTATATACTTTGCACAGTTCAAATACAGGCAGATATTTCAGCAAAGCAATAGTACAGATATTAGTTGGCTGAATCAGATTAATATTAATTGTTGGGTCGAATTAAGAAATTTACAATAGAGTAACTGGGGGAGTTAAAAAACACATAACAACAGCAGACAAAATAACCAATGAATAAATTTAGGGGGCATGGCATTAAACTTTTAGTTATGACAATTTAGACACCAAATCGATGTGAACCCTCAAAAAAAGCATTACCTATTTTTATATTATTATATGCCACCAGTTATGAGCATCCCTTATCTTTACATAAAAACTTTCACAGTAATTTTGCTTTTACCTCTGGTGACAAAAACAGGCTGGTCTCACCAGGGGTTCCAGGAAGTCCTGCCTTTCCCTGTATGTTCCACATTCAACATTGTTACCAATCAGCAAGCAAACATTAAGTTACATTTGCCAACTATAAAAGCGAACAAGCAAGCTCTTTTTGCGAATCGCAAAAAGAATTATGCATAACGTATCAATCATATTCTGCAGTAAGGCCCCACAAATTGTCGAACTTGAAAAGCTTGAACTTTTCACAAAAATATATTGTATTACAGTGCCTTACTGCAGAATGCAGCTAAATCCTCGGGAATAATTTTTCAATACCCGATTCTAGTTTTGGAAATATTCAAAGCCTATTATATGAGCAATTCACACTAGGAATGTACCGGTTCACCACCTGGGAGCAATTTTGCTTTATGACAAGTTCTTATATTTCACAGTAACATAAAGTAGCCCCTTATTTTACACCAGTTTCATTTTTGATGATTTACAATGAAGAAGGTTGTAAGATATTGTCCATATTAATTGAAAAATCTCAAAACTTCAGATCAGTACATTGCTAGTGTGTACAATTTCAGACTTATTTCATTCAATGTATAAAGGCTGTTTAAAACTAGCAAAGCTAAGAAACACAGATGGCTCACTATTTCTACCATGACATGAACATATTTGGTTGCAGATGTCAAAATTACTCATCCAAGTTACAAACAAACTTGGCTTCACGAAAACAGGAACAACAGCAATCAAATGTGCATAAACATGATATAGAACACAGTGCTAATCAGTAATGAATTTGTTGCCTGCTAAAATCACATTCATAAAACCCCTCACAACTTGGTCTGTATCTTCCTTTGTTAGTCATTTTTGGCCAACACCAAATTACATATAAGCAGTAAAATGTTTAGAATGTTACAGTAGTTTTTCTAGAATTCAAACAAAAATATATAGAAGATTGAACCCAAAGGTTGAATGATGAATAATTTTAATAGTTTGCAGTGGGGTGCATTTTGTTCCGATATGTTAGGGAAAGTCAATGATCAGCATATATAGCAACAAATTCAATAGCCGATTTTCACTCCACTCATAAGGCAGAGGGGCAATCCTAGCCATGTCGATTATCATTTCACAAATTTTTCATTCCCTTTACAAATATAAGTACCCACTTCCTGTGGTTGATACAGGAAAGGAGAATCCTGACCGAAATCCACATTGTGCGTAATTAAGTTCCGCGCGCTCTGCACCAACAAATATTGTTATAGTGTTTTTCCAAAAACTTCCAATCAGGAAGTGCAAATTTTACAGAAAATTATAATATTATTCTAATAAACGGAATCATGAAAGTAGTTTTGAAAATTGAAGTAAATATAAAATTAAAAGTCGGTGATGAGTAGTTAAAAATGAATTACTCACATTAATTCCAGGCTTTCCTTGTATCCCCTGTTTCAAAATTACAATTGAAATGCTGAAACTACTAAAATAACATATAAATAAAACTGAATATAGAAACATACCTGGTCACCCTGATCTCCCTTGATTCCTGGTTCACCCTGCCGAAAGAGGTATTTTAATTACATTGAAACTAAAACAGGCCTTCCAAGAAACCGTAAGAATCTCTCTTAACTGAGTTTAAAGGTCACATACGAAGTACTGGAAAATCAAGATTTTTAGTTTAAAAAATAATAAGTTTTGTTTCTAACCTTAATTCCTACTCCAGGAAGTCCTGGTGATCCCGGTTTGCCGTCAATTCCATTTAGTCCGGCGATTCCTGGCAGGCCTGGTGGTCCTGGTGGACCAGCGAGTACAGGATGTTTCTAAAAGATATCATAAATCAAATTTGAAATTGGTGGAACCAGCAGTGCTGTGAATAGTAGCGACATTTTTATCAACATCATACCTGATACTGTTGGCTTTCTACTAAGTATTTTGGCAGTGGTGGAATCTGAATATAAAATTATGTATAAATTCACACAAGAATCACGAGCTATTGGAAGCAATCACACAAATAAAATATCCAAGTGAACTAAAAATTGCAGAGCATGCAACAACACAGCAGTCTAGTAAACACATACACACAAATATAACCTATAGATACACTGATACACTATGAACACATAACATCATGCACATAAGGAATGCACGGCACTTCATGGTGAAAATACTTCATGCTCGGTGTAACTAGATCAATGCGGTGTTTTCTTAAAATAATTTTTTGTTTTGTTTATATCGCAATAATGTGAATAAATGGTCCAGCAGTAGCATGGTTTACAGTGATAGCTCACTCTGGATATTGTTCAGAAGTAGTACCGATTGGGAATAGCATTTAATGTTCAAGTGATGTAAAGAATATTTTAGTAACAGTACATATATGTTATCACACCGGTCTGACAGCTTGCTTTTTACACTTTTGAATAATCAGGGAAGGATGATATTTCATAATTATTTGTTGATGATGGGGGACAAAGGGTACCAAAAACTCTATGTTCCTGGTATCAAAATATTCTGTTGTGTTATCAAACTTCAAAAATAAAATTTAGAAATTAACAAATGGTCTGTTAATTAGTTGTTATTATCATCAGTTGATGCATATTTAGCAGCATCGCCATGCACTATAAGTACTTCACCTTAGAGGCGTCATCGGCACTCAATTTCGATATGAGATTTTCGTAATCTTCGGCCGACGAGGTCAGTAAATAAACCTGGTTGGATGGCTGCCGCAAATTGGCGGGCCCTCTTTTTTCATCGGTCTGGTATATTGTGACATCACAATTCCCAAGCAATACAGTGACATGCAAAGCACGACAGTGATTTTCCCAAGCAAAGATGGCATGAATAGAGCAAAAGTGGAAATAGAACATTAAGTTAGCTTCTACAAAACGGATTTATTAAGTTGGAAATCTACCGATAAGTGCTGGTATTGCCAGTCATATATCTTTCATCTACTGTTTTCATGCAGAAGACATTTAGTGCTACTAAGTTTAGATTTACCAATGTCCAATGAGATTTTCCTAACCCATGTAATGTATCATGCAGGTTTAAATCATTCAACAATATAGTGATGATGGTCACCAACTATCTTAACTATTAATTTAGCAAGTTTGAACTACAAACCCTGTGGTAAAATTTGACCTAAAATCAATCGCAATCATTTAGGGTCTGCGAAGACTAAAATATCAATACTATAGAAGCTGTGTTTATAAAAATTTGGGACAACAATGACTTAAATTATATTAAACATCATTGATTTCAAACACTGCGCGACACCACTATACTCAGTGACACATATAGGCTATGCAACATGCAAAAGCACTGACAGTCTAAAACATTATAAGCTAGGGTAAGCATGGGTTTGACCAAATTGGACATCACATACAAAAAAAAACCTACAAAACTAATATACGACAGACTATAAAACGAAATAAATAAAATAGCATCATACCGGACTTTGCTCTCCAGGTTCACCCCTTCCACCCTGTTTAAATCAAACAATATTTAATTTATCTCCCTGATACATATATCTTCAACGTATCAGATTTACTGGATAGACTTAGTTAATATATAATGATCTTACCTGTATTCCTTGCCTTCCTGGCAATCCTGGCTGGCCCTTAATTACAATTACATCAGTTAGGCAATGTAACTAATAACAATCTCATTACGGAAATCAAAGCACATAATGAATTTATAAAATGTTATGATGCTTACCGCTGATCCTGGAGGTCCCTAGAAATTAAAACAAACAAAAGATTTATTTTTAATTCTGGTATTTTACAGGTTGGTATTTTTATGTACTGATATAACAGTGGGAATTTAATGTAGGGAAACATTGTTTCAACAAAATTTAAAAATATACATATGATGTAAGTTATAAATAATTACAGTCCCTATCCAAAAGCCCAATTATCACATTACAGTTAAAATACATTAGGTAATTATTCTAGGATATTTGTATACCAGCACATAGAGTTCACTAATGGCTACTCACCTCATTGCCTTTCATTCCAATTGGGCCCTGGTAACGAAAAACAATTTGGTTATTATTGATTCACTTGCACAAGCAAAGTAATGTCAAGGGTTTCTCTTGTTAGCTCACTCCCCAGATTGACAATAGCTCAAAATATCAATCAAATGACTCTCAATATATATATATTCACAATCTCTCTCACAAACACACAAAATCTGATCTAAAAATCTTTATTGGTTTTGACCGGAAATCCAGGCAGTCCTCTTGAACCCTAAGAACAAGTTTGAATGTAAGATTACTGAGAAAAAAAGATAGAGAAACATTTCAGAATCAGGGAACTTACAGGAACTCCTGGGTGTCCCACATATTGTGCAGTGTTTGGTTCACCCTACAAGCAGATAGATCAATATTTGTCCTCAGCATAACGAGCTGCACCGAATTGATTATTTTTCTACTGCTTACCTCTGGTCCTTGTTCACCAGGACATCCCTAGATAACAACAAGTAACTTAATTTTTATCATTCGAATTTTTTCAAAATCTTTCCAATTCAATCACATTGGAAAGGACAAGATAACTTACCTTTGGTCCTGGTCGACCTGGTATGCCAATCGGTCCCTGTAAGAAAAAGCATACTTTTTATGATTGTATGTGGACAAGAATACAAAGGTTGTCAAGATTAAACGATGACAGAAGAGAAAGAATGTGAGAGGTGTAGTTTGCAACATGGTATTTGAAAAATATCATTACTTAAGTATTTCAAAATTACATTTTAATAGCGACATGCGTTGTAAATGGGAGCTTTCAAAAACACTCCTGAGAGTTACTGAATACTATTCAAAACTTTGCACAAGTAAACTTAAAAGTATCAAGCCTATTGTAATACTCTCTAGATTAAACCTTAGAAGGACATGCTCTTAGATGCAACATACTTTTATCATGGTGCTCATGCCACGAATATTATATCGTTTATTAGTGACGCATGCATTAGGATTCATGTCCTGGATTTCTTAATCCATCTTTATGGCCAGTGTTAAACTATTTCAGTCACTGGTACTTTGAGCATTTACTGGCAGTTGATGGACAGAAAGACTTAATAGTAGATACTGCATTGTGAAGTGTGAAAATATGAAAGGGAAGGTGACTCTATAAGTAGTACGACAGATTTTAAATATTTCAAACGACTTACCAAAGAACCTGCTTTATCTTCAGTTCTGGGATGAAGTTGTAGGCAGAGGTAAGCAAAACACAAACAACAAAATCATTCTCGCATTTATTCAGAGCACTCGTAATTGACTTTGGTATATCATCAATCATGGGAGTGAACTTTAAGAGAGAGCATGTTCTGCCCTCATTTCTAGTGTGGAATATCGAGCCACCATGGTAACCCAATACCGGTTGGGAAACAGTAGTCTAGTGTAGTAGTCACACAAAGCAATAACCACATAAAATTTTAACCCAAAATCATGATTAGGATAGGTTTCAACACAGCGGCAATTAGTCGGTAAGAGCCCTTCCAATTGAGTTAGCAGAATTAGTAAAGGAATTGTGATGAACCGGGAAATGCATTTTTTGTGCAGGCCTAATAATGCATGCATGCAAGTTTCATCGAAAGTCGATTACGCGCTATGTGATTACTGGCAATTTGTGAGTTGAGAGAATTAGGAAGATTATTCGTGAAAGTACAGGGCATACAAGTCATATCTACTGTGAGTATGCTACCACCCATGCATTAGATCACACATGTACCACACGATTTCGGTAAATTATAAAGCATGATTATGATTGAAAGAATATGGAAAAGATTGAGAGATTGAGAGGACATGACGACGATCTGAGCATATATGCTGCATCCTGTGTGAGGCTTCCATTAACTTATTATGATCTATGATTATTAACTGTTTTCATTAATTTTGTGTGGTCAGTTATCCTGAATAATTTCCAGTATGCATTTTTAGTTTTTTGTAAAACTATGTGAAATACAACTTATCATAAGAATTCTATAAAAGCTGTAAAAGCACCCAGTATTGAGTATGTTGTCCAAATCTTTAGTCCCGGTAAGAATAATTTTAACTTGTATGCATAATAGCATTGATCAAACTAAAGAAACCTCAGGAAAGGAAAACAAGAAAAGAGAACAAACAAGTGCAAACCAATGACTACAAGGGATGCAGCTCAAGAATGCTCATGTAGAAAAAGGCAGAAGAATGAAAATAATAATATAATAATAGGCATAAGTACCGGGAATCCGTTTTTGCCATTTCGACCCTGTTCCACAATGCAGGTTTTAGGGATCAAACGAATATTGCGCAGAAAACATAAAACAACAAAGGTTAGTGGGACAGTACATTGGATCGTACGCTAAAGAGGAGTAAACAGAAAGCAGGGATTTTGCCTAGCAAAAATATCTTGGAAACAAACAGAGCAGCTAGCTGGTTTGCGTTTTTTTCAAGATAACGTCAAATGGAACTTGGACATACATCTATTTGTTAGTCAGATTAAATACAATCATTCATTTACAATCAAACCCCATTCTCTAATTTCCACAACCTTGTGCCCAAGGTGGGTGACGGACCAGGTTATGCTAACACATAAGACAACGGCTGTTTTCAAAAAACGCTATGATGCTTTTTTGCAGTATTTATACCAAACAAGAACACAGACAACAAAAACAAGGTATCCTTGGATTGCAACTAACTTTTTTTGCAACGGTGACAACTGAAATACATTATTCCCAAGTTACAAGTTGAATAGCAAGTTGACAATGTGACTTGAATTAGACTCTTGAGTCAGGTAATTACTATAAAAGGAAATAATGGAATTTTTTCTAGATTATGTGCAGATAATTTGGGACCCAGTTATGTGCTTCCAAGTAAAATGATATCGCGTCCAATCCTAAACCCACCCGCAGTAGTAAACCTGGATACCATGCTTTGTGTTGCAATAAATATTGGTTGTAGGGCATTATGAACGGTTCGCTCAAGTATACAATGTAGTGCATGTATATGCCTTTAATGCCAGCCATCACCACCCATTAAGCGAGTCAGCATGCTTTGTTTAAGCTGAGATAAAGAAAATCTGCAACATTTTGGAAATGTATAAAATGAGGAGCAGAATAACGATAATGCCGAGTTGTGTGACTTCTACTATGAAATGATAATTTTAGCTATCCGTTTTGTGGGCATGGGGGTAAGTTGCTCATGTGTGACAACCATCTATGCTAGAATTTATGTGACCCGAGTTCTACAAGCTATCTGTAATTTTGAGTGGGTGATTTAAGGAAGGAGGAAATCAGTAGAAAGGAAAGGGGCAGTTGGGAATGCTGATGCTCTTTCCGAGTAGCAGCTACACACTAATGGGATGAGCATAGAAGATGGTGCTACTTATGACTGATGATAGTGCTTACCGGATGACCTGCAATAAAAAATAAAAAAGTGTTAGTGATTTAATTAAACATTTATAAGTAGAACTACATTTATGCCTCTAATTAACCAGCACCATGTTAATTGGACACGCTAGATCAGATTTGAACAGTAACATTAAAGAGAAGAAATATAGAAATTGAAGTGAAGTTTTCTGCTACCCCCATAATTTGCAAGCAAATTATGTCTTCTTCAGTCAATGCCACTCCAGCATGCACTATAGTTAGCCTACAAAAAACATTACCCCTTCGGCCCCGCCGACCTTTTTCTCCTTTGGGTCCTGAAAAAAAAAGAATACATAATTATGTGGGAAATCCTAGAGTGGAGAGCACTGAAATTTATTTATAATTCGAATATAACAGTTTGCTTTCGTTGTTATGGAGAAGTATTACTGTACTCGGTTTTCGCTCAATCAAAAGTCATGGCAAAGAAATAATCTCTTCCTTATCTCAGCTGTAAGTAGTAGAGGAGGAAAGCACAATGCATTGTGTGCTACCATTATCATAACAGATTTAAATGGCTTTCACGACGTTTCAAAAACCTACATTGTATAAACTGAGATCGGACAACTGATTCGCACCCCTTAAGTTCGTCCCAACTATGTGTTTTACCGCGCAGAACTCCAATATGTGACGATGAATATTAAGAAATGAATACTCAAGTATATCATCTTGCTCAACAGCGAGACCAATGTTTTCAGAGCTTAGCAAACTCGCTCTCAAAATCAATTAGACACCCGTTTGTGCTGTTAAGGGCAGCTTGCGTGTTCCACAAGTGCTATTAATTTGTAAAACAACATCGAACTATAAACCCATTAAGAATTAATCCATTTGTGTAATTTAGAACAGCGAAGAAAAACAACACTACCATAATTCTCAAGAACTAGGAATGTAATACCGCAGGAATGCTGTCGATAGGTGTCATCATTAGGACATCACGAAATGGAATCAAGGATTTAATGTCATTTACAAATAACATTTCAGAGCGTCATGTGCGCTATTTTTCTTGCACTTAGCAAAGTAAACGGATGGTGTTTTCACAAGAAATAGTATGCCACACTATCCCATTAAAACATATAACAATGAATGGGATACTGAAACTTGGGCGTGGGCATTATATTATGTCAGTCATCGTTGACCTCCGCAAGCGACGAGTTAGCAAGGAAATTGGTTCTCACATCTGAATATGAAATACCGGTGTCTTATATGCTGCTGTGTATCGCGTACACATATATGCCTTTACTACAAAATAAAAGTCGTCCATACTGACAATACAGATCATTTTTATTTTTAATTGAAAGGCTTTCGTAAGTGTACTCAAAACGGCCATGAAACTTTAGGCGACGCCAGCGAAAGTAGGGATAATCGTGTACTTGCGTCAAAAAATGAGATC
The DNA here is from genome assembly GCA_013436065.1 of Halocynthia aurantium. Classification (NCBI taxonomy): domain Eukaryota; kingdom Metazoa; phylum Chordata; class Ascidiacea; order Stolidobranchia; family Pyuridae; genus Halocynthia; species Halocynthia aurantium. The sequence goes on from QXVX01007265.1 coordinate 93,073, forward strand.
GTTGGCTACTTCGCAATCGCTATTGGCCCTCTGCCCTACTGCAAATCAGTCCTACGTTAAGTGCGCTCAGCTATCGTGGGAAAAAGACTAGCTTGAAGTTAAATGACAACTGACTTCTTTAAAATAAGTAGAGATTGTAGATTGAGTCACACACACACACACACTTCGAAAGAATCGAAAGCTAGGTTTGCATGGAAGGACAGTCACCCATAATAAAACACTTGAGTTCTATGTGTTTCGAATTGCCTGTTTTGCTGTTGGGTTTATTAGTACACACGGGTGAAGGATCTAACAGGTGTGCTTAGTGCTTGTGGGACGAAAATGTAACATTTATACCAAAGTTCCTTGTATCTCCACTCGTTTTATATAAGACACAGCAATACTTAAATTTAAAAAAATCAAGTCCTTCTGGATTAAAAATTTATTTGGATCTACCTATCTTACCTACGAAAATAAAGGGATTTTCATTCTGAACTTCATCCGAATGTGACCACGACAAAAAAACAAATAAACGCCTCCAGATTAAAAAAAATACTGGTTTGTTCAGCAAATATTTGCTTTCACATTTTATTCACAGGTTTGTATTGCGAAACAGATTCAACTGGGCCTTTCACGAGCTTAAAAATCCTAATGAGAACATTTTATACGGTCCCGAAGACGTATTTAGTGCGCGGAAGAGGTAGCGGTTACATCATATGATTTAAGAAGATTTAATTTCGCCGGTAAGTCTGTTCATTTCATGTTTCATTCAGTACCCCTTTATCATTGTCCATTCGGACTTCCCACGACTCGGTATTGTTTGTTTATTTGAGGATTGATTACAGGGGAATCGCTTGTAGTAGTTTAATTGTGCGCGAAAGTTACTCTAGAATCTCTCCTGACCATCGGAGACCGTTAGCATCGGCATACGCATGCAGAATAGCATTTTCAAAATTCCAAAATTCGACTTGGAGGGTTAATTTCCACACGGTAACCGACAGATGATGGATGGAACTTCAAATAATATTTTGCTAAACAAAAAGTAACCCTCCTTTCAACGTACGTAGTGTGAAGTCGTCTGTTTCATCGACAAACAACCAGGTTTTGAGTTACCGCAAGACAGGGATTTTATGGAGAGCGTGGCTCAATGGGAAAAGACACTGTTGAAATTTAATTACATCACTCGTATTGTATTGCGTCACGATAAAAACACGATTGAAATCCACAATATCCACAGTCTTACGTAGCCGAGTCTAGTTGCATAGGTGACTCGGCTTCTGACTCGATTTGTAACTTGGTGATATATTAACAAATGTGGGGAAACTTTGCTAGTTACTGATGCAGACGCAATAATATTTCTTTTGATGCCCCAACGGATAAATTGAATTGCCCAATAGGTTTAACTACACGTTGTCTGCACAACCAAGGGAAGTATTTAGGCTTCCAGTTTTGTCTGGCACTACACGGATTGCAGAGACTGCAAGTCAGCAAATAAGCGGAGATTAGTGAATCGGAAATCCACGCAATCTTCAGATTACTATCGTGGCATGTGTTCGACCACAAATTGATTATTCTGGAGGCTCCGCGCAAGCTTGTGGTAACTCGCACAACTTTTTGGCCACATTTGTCATTGTATCAATCTGAACTAACAATCCTAATGAACAGAGCGCTTGAGTACAAGGGCGAGGCCATGAAAGCCAACTATAAGTTCGATTGATGAAAGATACCAGACCAACTGGCCTGTTGTTGCTGTCCCAAATGAGTTTAATGAGAGCAGAGCTTATTTGGATCATTAAAATCTCATTAACTATGACATGTGCATGTCTGAATAAGTCGCTAAGGAACTAGCCATTTATGGATTACAAAACAGCCGTAATCGGAACAAGATATATCCCTCAGTTTACGGAATCTAACTATGGAATAGTTATTAATACTGAGTAAAACTGAAACATCACGTATTACTCTGACTGAATGACAAAGTACCAAAATTAAGCTCCATAAATACAGTTAATTATGCACGCTAGATCTTTGTGGTAGAATAGCTCTAGTGTGTTACGATAACTCTTTGCTATGCAGCAGGCCTAGTCGAATTATAAGTTAGTTCTTCATAATATATGTTGATTCAGTGCCAAGATTGATTGACGTAGAGTTTAATTAGTTCCAAAGAACTAACCGTGTGCACACGATGCCTCTACATTCAATTGGAAACAGGAGTATCTCCGAGCCTGGACGAACGGTACGGTACGTTAAGGGACCACACATATGGAATGAGATCATGTCGAATAGACTCCGACCGCAATAACAACTTTGACGTCAAAGTAAAATGAATGATCAGTCGCGAAATAAAAGTTTATAAACCTTTATCATGTAAACGAAAAACTGCTTGTTTTTGCCTGTATGACAACTTGCATGACGAAGTAAGGGTTCTCTGATGAGGCAAGTTATGATTGACATGATATTTCATCGGCAGCAATCAACTCGACTGAAGGAAAAAGCTCGTGGGCTACGGCAGCCGCTCACCATACCACGCTCACAATCGGATGGTCAAATCCCAGAGGCCAAATTCAACTGCACAAATCATTAACGAGGTGCTAATATATTTTTAATCGGTATATCGACAATTGGAGCCCGGAATAAATACAGCAGGGTGTTGTGTATAGCCACTACCCTATAAGGCTCTAAAATACGACATGAACTGACAAAGGGATATGACTTGGACGCAATACGGGTATTAACAGTAAATAAACTATTACTGAATTTGTCAACGTCAAGGGCGCCCTAACACCAACTACTGTAGCAGCGCACTGTACAAATTTTGCAAGTCTGTGATGGATGAGATGCACATGTGAACGTCAATCAATGCGTTCCTATTTATCGTAAATTGATTTGGCGCCATTTTCATGTACTGGCCACGTGGAAGTGACGTCACACTTTCATGTTGACGTGAAATGGTTTCATTTAGGAAATCGGACCGCACACTGCTGGAATGAATGGAATGATGAATGATGCTAAAAGGATTTGAGCAAAACCTATTTTGATATGATGATATGGTCAGCAGGGTGCTCCGAATTATCGTGGTGTGGTTTAATTATGGAGACATGAGCATTTCTAGGTAGGGAAATCACTATTGGAAGAAAGGAAGCCTCCCGCTTACAATCCGCTTCTGTTTACGTCCTAGTGATTAGTTTTCCAATTCCCCGGAGTTTTTCGCAGCTATGTGCGGTAACGGTAATCGAAGTTATCTTATAAGAAAGGTCAGTTACCGACATTGTGACAATAAAACCGAATAACAGAGATCAGAGGGCGAGCTTACTGTGGTTGCAAGGTTTACAGCAGCAGGATAAAATCTGATAGAGGGCCTCTATAGCGCCAACAGAAACGTGTGGTCATATTCTGATGCTTTTCGGAGGAAGCAAACAACCACTTAATACGCCCTGAAGCTTTCCCGCACGTTCGTTAGTGACAGATCCGATTTGTTAACAGAAATGCGGTGGCACAACACCAAGACTAAGTTCTTGTAATCTAATTACCTATTACGAATATTACAATCATATACGAATACCAATGTTAATACTAGAATTATGTTACCGAGAAAACCAGCATAAATGATGCAGTTATGGTAACAGGGTACGATAAAAACGTTTCAAGAGTTGTTCCACATAATTTTATGTTAACTCCTTCTGGAGCTTATGTGAATTGACTTAATTTATTCCACTATTCTTCTATTTGCACGGTGCGTAGAATCAATCGTAATCGTAACCCTAACCGGAATTATAACCTACAGGGGAAAGGCTGTTCAGCATTTTAAAATGTATCAGTGGTTAAAGTGGTTAAAAGTGGTTCTGCGAACAGAGGAGGTTCATCATATTTGATTATATATACGGAAAATATAATTACACTGATTATCTTCAATATCGAAGCCGTTGTCGGAAACGTATTATAGCAAAATTGGTAAATTGTAAGGGGGAAAAGGTACATGATAAAATAGGTTAACACGAGGTGTCTATACAGTCGAAACTCATTAATCTGGTAATGTCGTCCTTCCAATGAAATATCACGGAACTGATTTTTACAGTATTCACAGTACTGACTTTGACTTGTTCGCGAAGTATAGACTACTATACAGGTTGGACGTGGAATAGAACAATGTAACACACCAGATTTCTTTTTACAAAATTTGTGAATGAGTAGCTCATTGTGTCCATTTCATTTTATCCATGTCGGTTGTGTGGTTCGATATTTATATTTATGTATATTTAATTACATATATTTTTATTAACTGCTGACCCTGAGCTTTATAAATATATATTGTAATTTATAACGTATACCTTAAATAGTGGCTAATGGTATTTACTACTTGTAATAATAACCTTAAACACTATCAACACAACTATATCCATGACTGCATCCAAGTTTAGATTCCTAGTAGAACTTTCTATGTTATATTTCACCAAAGCAATTCTACCGCGTTTGAGGCAGATTATAACACATACTTACATATATTGTTTATCTCAAGCAGAGAAGAACAGAAAACGAATGTATTTTGCGGATGTCTATCTACGTCACTCAGAATAAAGGAGAATGTTTACAAAACAATGATATGAAAGGTGGCGCTACTTGAAAACACTTCCTAGCACATCAATCTGAATCAAAATATAATTGAGCCAACATCAAGTTCGTGCCTTGGCGATTGCGGAAGACCAAACGGATTAAAGGCGCATTACATGTTAGCCTATTACCTTAATCATTTACGGTCATCAAAAATAAACTTTGACCTCTTCGATAAGACCTGATCTAAAACCACACACGAAATCCGATTAGATTAAGAATTTCCAGATTACCTACAGTGGCGAAAACAAAACTGAAGTATCGCTATTAAAGACCTATGACCTTCTTTACGCCACACATTTCGTGTAAAAATCAAAGACAAAACTTTTGGAAATCGTAAATTATTCAGGGTAACAATCTTTCGTCAACTAAAAATACCAACGAACTACCAAAATAGTCACAAAACCTCAACTACTGAAATTAGCTATATAAAAACTATTATTTTATAAATAGCAGAACTACTACAGGAAGATATTGGTGTAAATTAGTGCGATTTTCGAGGTATACTGAGTATTACCCGACAATCTGTGACAGCTTAATAGGAAATCGTTTGAGCAGAGTCCGTCAGCAGTCATTACTCTGTGTCACAAAAGATTTCAGTTTAAGAAGTTTTCGGGCTACTTTGAAGTGTTGTTTTCAAATATTTGTTTTTGTGACAGAAACCATTTTACATAGGAAACGGTAGCAGCGCTAAGATAAACCGTTCCGATGAAATTATATTCGATTGATGTATGCCAAATTTCCGATAGTAATCGGAATTGCTATCGGCGCTAGGAATATTACAGGATGTCAATTCGGATCTTTAACAGAAACTGGTGGGCGAGGTCGCATAATTTAAAACGCAGTGACATTGAGCAACCAAACTTTTGAATCGGATAAAATATTCTGTGGGTATTGAGTTTTTCGTTTCTAAAGGATGGGTGCCTAAAAAAATCAAGAAACTAAAATATTGAATTCAAGCGGCTGAAACGAACATGAAAGCCGCGAGTCTGTTTACAAAAATACGATCCAAATTTCTCAACCTTGTTCTACAAGGTCACATGCAGGCTGATGACATGCACGATAATGCTACAACACCTGTCGCCTTCTAAACCACAGGCAAAACAGTGAAATAGAGATTGACCGAAAGGATTATGTCAAAATTTAACCTATGTAAATATCCGGGCATGTCAGGTGAATAAAGGATAGTTTAAGAAGATAAGTCCGTGTCTATTGTATACAGTGACTGCGTTTTCTAGAAGACTGTGGTTCTAGGACATAGGGTCCGGATGTCCCTCTTAACTTACGAGCTACGATGGTGGCCATATCACTGATATCTTCTTTTTTCATTTATTACCTCCCAACATTTTCGCACAAAAAAAACGATTATATGTTCGACAATCCTTTCTCTATTCGTTATCGTATTTATCCAACTGAACGAAGACTAAAAACAAATAGAATATGGAAACAATCGCCACCTAAGAAGAACTTCTCATATTTATCGAACCCTTGTCCTTCAATGTAACGTTTTGAAGAAACAAAACGACATCCCTCCCCAAACGAACTCGTAAAAACAAAAGTACTCGAACCAGTCAGAAACGAACAGTGGAAGCCTGACGCCAAAAATTGCATAATTGAAGTAATTCTGTCCGCTAATTAGCATCGCGAATTCTCGGCATGTCGCCAATGACGAAATGTGTTGTGTGACATGCCAACGAAGATATTGTTAGCTGAATATGGCTAATCGAATTAGTGATTTATCAAGAAAACTTGGCACAACTCTACGCTTGTCAATAAACTGACAAAACGGCAGATGGTACTGGACAGAGGTATTTTCAAGCCATACAGGAGGTTCCTACTTAAAGCTGTTTATTTGGGTTGACCGTGCCAAAAAAAAAGACTGTTTATCACTAAACATAGCATAGGTATACTTACAAAAATTATTCCAACGATATGGCATAGTATACCATAGCTCTACTAGCAAAATTATATAGGAACGGGAAGGAATGGGTGGCTCTTTTCACAATCACAATGCGTGAGCAAGCGGGGACCAACCGGAAAACCAATATACGTGTAAGAGTAATCCAGATACGGCTTGTGATAATACAAAAAGATTTAAACGCTCCAGCAATATTGTTATACTATAAAGAGAAAATAAAAATAAATATTGATAACGAGTATCGGAATACAGAAGTAGACAGCACCCCGTATTAATTTATCTGAACCGGAGTAGGAAATAAAATAGGTGTGACTCACAACGAAAGGAACAATCTGCCGTACTGTAATCGTCCCAAGAGTGACAAATTCCTAAGCATTATGTTGGTTTAGGCGGCAAAATGTATTAGTCATCTATCAGCAACTCAACTGACACGTATGGCACACTTGGAAAGTGAATGCCTTATCCTTGAACCGTGAATCAAGTCAAACAGAGTAATGACTGACGGAGAAAACTTTACTCAATTTCGTTACGGTTCGAGATACGGACCTGGCATATTTTTTTATAGCGAATGCCTTTCAACGCTTTCTCGTCGAAGGCTAATTGAATTATCGAATGTTATTTACATTCCAAGTCAAGGTTCAGAAACATTCGGAAATATTTACACAACGATCCCGCAATCTAGAAAAAACATTCGAATTACTTTCTACGACGCTGCCAATACGGAACTATACAGGTGACGGTTACGTTTACATATATCGTATTTTCAAGGCAATACCGAAAATACAAAATGCGAAATATATTGTCAACAATTGCAAGTAACAATTTTATCAAGTTACAACGACCTAATACACTACGAATTCCTGCTAATATTTTTGCTTACAAGAGATATTTGTGATATTTGTGCTCTGCAAAATCAGCAACGCTCTAAGGAAACACGTCGGCAGATTTTATTTATCTACACAAAAAACACTTCTATTTCCACCGCAATCTAGAAGGTTCAGCGATGCAAAACTTTCGAGATACTGGATATCGTTAGGCTTACCATCGATGCTAAAAGCATGGATTAGAGTAAGTTCCTGTGAGGAAGAAATCAACAAACAAATAAATCGCGACAGTCAAAAGTCAAACCACATTCTTGGGGCCGATGCGATAATACAAACATTGCGGTTTTCCTGAACGGAACTCCTTTTATGATACAGAGAATACATAAACAGCATTATCGATATGCACCCGCTAACAAACGACGGCGAACCGCACATTGGAACCTGGCCACCAAATTTCGAAGAACTATGTTCCGTAACGAGCTTGTACGAACTCGTACTTCGCTACCAAACATTTCCGCGTATTGTTCACTCAGGTAAATGAACCTGATCACCAGCTACTTCTGTCTCGCAGTAAAATAAGAGACTTCAATACAAAATTATTATAGGAACACACTGTGAAAGGTTTTCGGAACTAGACAGCGTTACTTTGTACCTGGACATGACCGGCGCGATGGAAATCCGAGTTGCCTTTGTTGCCAGCGTTATAAATACACGAAATTCCGCAACTCGTCGCCTGCTATTTGAAATCTCGCAGACAAATCGATCACCAAGCACTATCAAGATTGGCCCACAAATTTCAGGTAGGGATTAGTTTTCCGGGTTAGGTACGTCATCGACTCGACGACAGTAGTGGTAATAAGTCGACAAACGATGACGACTATGTTGGACCGCAAAGGAATCGAATTTCCAGCGACTGAAAGGGGTTGGGTAACAAGTAATGTTTGATCACAGAAACAGCTACATCTCTCAAACGTGAGATGGCAAACCGTCCGCTCTCATTGAAATGCTAATCAAAAGGTAGCTTAATCCCGTAGTTCGAATCCATCAAACGAGCGAGCATGGATGCGCGGCAACCCTCCTTACAAAAGGGCAATTCGCCGAATCCGAAGCGCTTCACTACCACTGAAAAGAGAGACCTGGGATCAGTCGCCATTAAATTGACCGACGATGCAAACACAGACTTTAGTAAATGCTGCCTTTTGTATAATTCAATCAGTCCTGTATTGATGTGAAGATTGAAGGTTTATTTGAATTTTTATGTAGCAATAGTCACGCAAGAAATCCGGTCTGATGCCGATGCTATACTTTGCAAATTTACTAGGGCAAGTTGAATCACTTTTGAGAGTCTATTTATAATCCAGTACGTTCTAATAGGTGCTTAATTACATACACAAAATAAATTTTGCCTGTAAAAACCATAGAATGTAGGAAGCCACACTATTCTCAAACCAAATGCCAGGTGGTCAAATTCGACTAGAACCCGTTATTTCCAGGTGTCTCCCATATCCCGAAATCTTCTTCAAAAGAACTTCCTTTCCAAGCGTCAATGACGCCCAAAGAGTTTTAATACCACGCCATAAATCCATTTTAAAATCTTATCATTTAAAAACCAACGCAGACATCAATTGCAACTTTACAGTCACCATCCACAAAGTTCTGCTATCTCAAGCAAGCCACACCTTGTCTTGATACAATATATTATTAAAAAAGTACTATGTCAGACTGTTATTAAAAAGTCAGGGGATGACGTAGCCTATTACTTTTTCAATTTCACGGGAATAACATCAGCGATATCCATTGTAAAGTATCATAATCTCATTGTGCAACGTCATAGCATACGCGTGAGCGACTATGTCCTGGGAAGATTTTGATCTTGCGTCGAATTACTGTTAATTATCACAAACGAATTTTCTTCCGTAATCTTACCCCCACCGAAAGGATAATTTATTTTGGTGACATATTGACAAAACAAATACAATTCCGACAGCGTAACCTTCTTGATTTAGTTCGGAATTATCATTGGCCAAAGAGACAAGGGATAGAGACGGGTTGTATTCATACGCCGTTTCCGTCCAACATAATTAACATGGATTTCAAACCAGTACACAACACAAAGATGAATTGATACCGCGACGCCACATGGAAATCACACCAAATCCTGTAATTGGTAGGGAATTACAAAACATCTGATTCCGGCAAAACAAAAAAGACGACCGACAATAAGCGAACTCGAATCGGGCGACAGCTCGACTACAGTGGTCTTGATAACACAATAAGCAAGATAAGACCGTAATATGTCGTCAGTCAATCCAGTTCAATTATGCAAAGCTATGGTTAATTTTGGAGATCACGTGATCTTCAGTTAGTAAATAATAGCGCGGTGCTGCAGCTATTGAAAACGGGTCCCAATGGGATAACAAAAAAAAGTAATTGCGACGAGTACAATTAGTGTGTAGGGCGACTCGTCTACGAAGCACGAAAGATATCGATACGCAAAAAAATTGAAGTATTTTCTTGACTAATTTAAATAAATAATTAACTAACAAGAGAAGTAAACAATGTGCAGTAATTGCTCTAATGGGAAAAGCCTGAGTCTGCTGAACAGTAATCTTTAGCAGATGACCCAGCTGCACCTTCGGCCAATAGAATACTATTAGCTGAATACCACAAGACAAATATATGGAAGGTATCAGTGTATTTAAATCATCGAGGGAATTTAGGATTAACAAATGAATATCAAAATGTACAGATGTTCTCTTCTAAACCATATTTCCCCGTCTAATGTAATGAGCCAGCCTGCATTGCGGATGCATGTGCTTTACGAGCTTATCTATTTATTTTCCCCATAGGCTTACAAGATAATACCAAGACATTTTTAGTGCGTTTACAATTTAGATCATTTTAAAAGATCACAACGGGGCAAGCAACCACCATTTATTTACGTCGCGACACTAATGGAGGTATTACAAAACGAGAAAGCAACCATACTAAGGATGAGTTGAGGTGAGCGTCTCAATGTAAAATTGGGGCTTTGGGACGATACAAAACGTCGTCTAAGTCAACAAAAGACCGCAACAATTGAAAGGAAATGACACGGTCCTACACAGATCCACCTTTTGTGAAATATAGGAAAACAAATTTTGAACAGGTCAATTATAAGCCACAGTAAACGCAATTGTATGGACGAGGCGCATAAAGGAGAGTCAGCCTCACGCAATAAGTCGTCTTTTAGTCATTCCAATAAAAAATTCGATTCTGTACCGTTAACTGTACTGAGAACAAAGACACTGCAGCACGAAAATTGATCAAATTTGCGTGGGAACCTTATGTTTAATTTGAGGATTGAGTTTTCAGGAACTTAGGGTTATCGTTGACCACCCATTCTTGAGAAAAACTTAATTAGAAGATTAATATCCTGTCAAATTCACAGGCATCGGTAATGAGGGCCTTGGTTATAATATAATTTTGTTATTTCCAAGAGGTCGTCGGAGGGACGCTCGAAAATTTATCAATAAACCTGGTTAAATTGGATTTGAAACTATACGTTAAACGTTCACAATTTGCATCTAAAATGAGCTTGAAAAATAAACGAGAAAACTTCTCCGAAATTTTTCATTAGGGGTTTCATCTATTTACTAGCATTGTCATTGTGTTATCGGTAATTTATCCTAACATGAAGTTCAAGACATATTAGTGTTGCTCGGATATTTACCAAGAGCTAAACATGATAGCTCACGCAGGTCGTTATCCAACTACTAATATCGGTTGAGTAAAACATATATTTAGGGAAGTTTCAGACTACGACCTGACGAACCATACGGCGTTCATATTTTTGAAACCGGGCATTATGGGACTAAAAGAAAGACAGTAGGTTTGATTGACCTCGGTTGATTGCAATATGGTTATTGCTGTCTATAGAGGCACTTAGTTCGAAGCGTGGGAAAGTGAAAACTGGCAGAAACCAGCGAAATTATGTGACTTATACCAACAGAGCAACAAGCTTCCTAAAGATAGCTTAGGATGACAGTGTGGGTTGTGGATAGTGAAAGGTTCATGAATGCATAAACCGGTGACTGTTTGATGTACAGAATAGAAGCATATTGGTTCAACACCACAAGATCGATGGACAAATATTTCGGCACTTTTGTCCGACCGAGACACACAAACACCACCAATGACAACCTAACAGCATGAAAAGCAAGCGTAAACTTCAGAATAGCGGTTTCCACTGTCATTGTGAAATTTGATGCGAAAACTTATCTATTGAATCTATTCCTAATTTGACATACTATAGCATGACAAATTATAGGTCACATTCTTACGCCTGGGACAAAAGGATTTATTAAAGGTTAGAGGTAAGGTTAAGTTCTTTTAATTTGCTTTGTGACAGAGGGAAAACTTAAGACTTTCGCGCCTCCACTCTCAATCCTTGGTCGAATCCAAATATTTAAGTTTTACGATATATTCTAGTCAAACAAAAGTTTGCGTTTTAGTAGTATTTCCCACGAAAGATGTTGTCAAAGATAATATTTGTACGAATTTCGGTACAGAGACATTCCTTAGTGATTTCTGTTCTTCGCAACACCTCTGGGAAATGGTCAAATGGAATATATCTCCTGTTTGCCAAAATTAACGTAGCGAGAAATGGTGTAGAACACATCAGAAAGAGGCCATCATTACTTGATGTGGTTGGGAGCGGTAACCATTTTAAATAGCAGACGATTTTATGATATTGCGAATCGATCGAGGGTAGTAAACACAGATGTCTTTGAAAATACCTAGTTTATATACATTTGGATGTAATCTATTTCAAATTTACTAGTCGCCATATTACTTCTGAAACTACAATCCAAATTGAAATTAAAAATTAATCAGGAGTTTTCCCGGTTTGATTAAAATTAAATATAGAACGATCATTTGGGAAAGAGTCGTCCTCTCTAGGTAATTGCTCCGGATTAAGAAGGAATGAAATCCTAATTGAAAATCATGACCGGTGAAGCAATGATAAATTACAGACGACGATCACGGGCCATATAGAGCATGACGTCAAAGTCTCATCCAATCAACAGAGCGACTAAGATAAAATAAATGATTAGGAGTCCAACGATTGTAATAGTCACCTGTTTCAGTGGGAAAATTTTCGATAAAGAATGTTTTTCTTATGTTTTTCATGCGAAATTGAAAACGTTTTGCGACTGAAATGACAACAGTTGGTATCTTTGAACTTTTCAAGCATCTCAAACGTTTCCTAACAACGGGCTAAATCGCAAATAATCAAGAGCTACTCCAGCAATAGCTTATTACTTAGCGTCATAATCAATATAATTGTCGTCGATAATGGAAGGACGACACTTATCATGAGCTGTAATACTGCATTAATTCAGCACTTACGACAAGTTTCAAAAAAGGATTTTGAACTTACGAACGAAAGGACTCATTAAAATATTTGCGGTAGCCTTCTCGACGACCTCGGTGAAATTAGCTTGAAAAGTCGTTCCAGTCGTTCTACAGTTTAGAAAAATCTGGAGAAGACTTTTACCGAAAGCCGACCTGGCAACAACAGATTACAAAGAGTATCGAATGTCTCGTATTAAAAACGAATAAAATGGTCTAGACGCAATCCATTCCAGTGGTCCACCTGTCCAGTCGTGGCTTAAATCCAGCTTTAACCACCACAAAGCGCCCCGAGTTCGAGTGATGAGCAAATTATGTTTTAAAAGCTCAACACGACCACAAGCAATAAATCCTTCGTAGGATTATCAAGTTTTTTCATTAGCGGCAAGGACAAAGGGCAAACAACGGTGTTAGTGCACGGTAACCGGGCACCGATAGTAGATACTGTACACGGGTTGTGTAGGTAGGTTTTGTAATCAAATTAGTATCGGAATCACAAAGAACAAGCAAGGGAGGAAATTAATCAAATATTCAATGCGCTAGGAAGACATCAAAGACGACCATACCGCATGGGATTCGCAAATATTTCTTTAAGTTGTTTAGCATTCCGGGAAGCCGAAAAGGCCAAGCCTACAATTCAACAGGGAAGACTTGGTAAAGAGATACACATTCGAGTTTATCTCGTATCTTCAAATGGACTATGAGCGTATCGCCACGAAAGTTGTACAGTATTGCATATATGCGTTAACCGAAAATAAGCTGCTGACCATTGGGAAATATCGATTGTTGGTCAAGAAGTTAATAATGACATAACTTTTACAAAGCTATTTGTATCACTAATACGATTGCTGGTACCGCTCAGTCCCAGGGCAATTCCCCTTAGAACTATTAACATCAGAGCAAAGAATGCCATCATAATCGGATATGAACTGAGCTTATTTACCATACGTGCATACATTGTGCTGCTACCAGTACAAATACATTGTACTGGATATTCGTATTTCAAACATAGTCATAGTCAGTTTACGAGCAACACAAACAAGAAAAGTCACAATTTACCACATTAGCGAAGTTTTCAATATAAAAAGCGAAAATCAGAAAGGTTGCGATCAAATTCCTGACCGGATCAATCTTTTATCACGATCGCAAAATAAACACGAACAATTTTCATTCAAAATCAAGTTGTACTGCTTGCATGGGTGAGCTAGATATACCTTAATCGCGAAGATATTAAACAATAACCCCGTTCCACTGGATAAACCAATTTTATCACTGCAGTATAGTTGCTTGATTATCATATTATTCGTATCAATTATCGTAATGTTGATAGGAAGACAAGGCTCCGTGAAAGCTACAATATGAGGAAGACTAATTGAGCAAAATGATATGAGAATTAAATAAATCCGCAATTCAACCAACTGGAAAACGACAGTTGCAGTCAATTTAGCAAGCGAAATTCCCCTTTCAACACCAATTCAACTTTCGAATGGGAAACCAGTAGTACATTTTCAGTCTCCAAGCGATAAACCAGCAATCCTTATACATTATTAATGTCGCGGGACGTTATACAGATGTGTTAGTCATAAAACTGTGGCTTAAAAAAGTGGTTAATGTTAAGACTCTGAGAAACTCATCAGCGCAGCCCTGTATACATAATGTATGCCATTTGGCTTAGGTAGTCATCACGAATGAGCGGGCTCGAGCAAACCGCATCCGAGATGGGAAAACTACCATTTGTTTTGCGTATTTAAGGATACGAATACTGTCCGTCTCTGACACCCGACGCACTATACATCAGGTGTTCCGGGGAATGAAGTAATTCACTGTTTCACATGAGATCATTATGAAATCATGCTTGGTCATGTTTATTTCGGCTAGATACACGTAACATATATGAATAATTTAAAATGGGCACAGGCGCTCTCCGGAAAAAAACATCACATATGATACTTTACAACGAATCTGATAAAAAAGTGATAATAGAAGAACGAAGCTTATAGATGAGAAAAACCTTTTTCGTGGGAACTGGAACTACCTTGATCTAAACTAGAACAGTTTGAGATTATTAGTGCGGATTAACACCACGACCAGAAACGGATAACCCATGGCCACCATCAACTGACCAAACGACACTTCTCACGAGCGCATAGATAAGAGACAAAGGTGAGGATTCCGATAATGGGAGTGTTTGTATTTAAGTTAAGTGTCTTTGTCAAATAACAGCGAAGAATAACAGAACACCTGGAACAGTATTATTTTTAGAACTAGTGGACTTCATTGTGAAAAACAAGTGGCACTTCCAGGTGTGTCACAGTTTGGTATGTATGACACAATCATTGATTCATTAACTACCAATGAGTCCAGTAACTTATAACCCAACAGCATACTGAAATGACACAAAAAAAGGTGAAAGACAACCATAGCGCTATAATTGGGGCTGTTTTTGACAACATGTAGTTTCTCCCAAAATTATCAGTGACAAGTAACAAGGATATCCATTCAAAATGGATGGCGATACCGGAATAAATTCGAAATTTTTCAATAAAGGACTAATTCTTGATAAGAATATCGACGCCAAACTTAATCTAAGAATAGAGCCACGGAAGAATGTGATGTAGTGTCATATCCAAAATATACGCGATAGTGTATAGTCAACTCTTTTGAAATTAATGCCGCTGAAATTTCTCCTGGACTGATAAAAAAGACATGTGGATTACTGCGTCAAGCGCCCATCGTAGCTATTGTATATTTTCGGCGAATTTCTTACGCAAAACGGTAATCCGCCATGGCAGGTCGGTTACGAAGACCAGTAGCCTACTTATTGAACTGAACAGTAATTTATACAATGCTGTCCATGGAAATAGTTCGGAATCCACAGACGGTACAAATCAGAATGTGTAATGGTTGGCTAATAAAATGTTTACGACCAATCATAACACCGATAGGAAATTAAACAAAGCAAAACGTTAATCGACCGTTTATAAATAGAATCTGCAAAGAATTGCAGTACAACAAGCATAATCGGAAACGAGTGTATTTTACAAGTAATTCTAATAATCGTTAAATGCGGTAATTCTTTTTACAGTTAATGAGTTCTCTTTGTATTGCTACGACTGTCCAATTATCACTACGATTGTATTCAAAAGACCCAATTCGCGCCTTTTCCTGCAAGAACTTGGAAGACGACAATTAAAAGTATCCCTCCGACATGATCGATAGCGATCTTGCAGCAGTAAAATCTACAGTGATTAATTTCAAATCGGAGCTGTTTATAGAATGGCTTTTTGATTTTATAACGATTAGTTATGAAAGACTGCTAATTATTGCTTTTAATCATGCCACTAATGAAATTTTTATCGATCGTCGAGACACTCGAATAAACAAAATGCGAGGTGTTTGCGATAAAGTGCTACAACGTATGTCAATAAGCTTACTAAACTGCTAAAAAATATCCATTTTTGTGTCGGTGACATTAATTTGGACATTCAAGTAGGATTAGATGTGTTTACGGATAGATGTATCCTTTTCAGCAACGGTCGGATAATTTAACAACGGAAATTGAGCATTATATTTATAGTTTAGCAAAATATGAACACTTTGTACTGCAGAACCATGCTTTTTAGATGTAGTCAAGACTGAATGTTGCTATGATCGACACGAAAATTCTGAGTTTTACCATTGAAAGGCAGCAAAGCCGAAACTACGTATGGATGGTATGAACTATAGGAATTGCTATACTGACTGGTGTTTGTTAACCATTGTCTAACTCTTACGTGTCTGGAGAGTTCTTTTACCGACATGGAAGACATACAATTGCGGAGCGGTCAAATTTCAACGAAACAGCACGAGATCAAAGATATTCAAACGTATCTTGGGTTTGAAAAGTCTTCAACAATCGCTAAAGTATCTACTGAAGTATCTCTGACTGTTTTTTTCTGCTGGAATTATCCATAGTAATGCTTTTGGTTTCACATTTTGAAACGGTTCGCGTCATCGTATAAACCGGTCAAATCTTTTACACCATTACAGGAGGTTATGTGAAATCGCTTTTTCACGAATATTGATAGAATATATTGCGGTTTCAGAATGAAAAAATGCTTCTTCCGTACGCCGTGGAGCAAGTAAATTCTGGATATTCTCAAGAAAACTCTTGATCGTGTTTTAAGGTGCTATATACATTATAAACACTGAAATTCCACGATTAATAGTTCAAATGATGCCCTGGATTGACTACGAACAATATACTTCAC
Organism: Halocynthia aurantium; assembly: GCA_013436065.1. Lineage (NCBI taxonomy): Eukaryota > Metazoa > Chordata > Ascidiacea > Stolidobranchia > Pyuridae > Halocynthia > Halocynthia aurantium. The sequence continues at coordinate 110,046 of QXVX01007265.1, forward strand.
TATGTTTGTCTTTAAATTAATCTTCTGCCCGTGAAATATCGAGCCTTACTCAGACTAAGTAAACACGGACCCTTCTGAAATATTCGTTCGCCATGGCTTTGTTCCGCGAAGATTATATTCGTCTTGAGTGTTATTGTATGCAGTGCAATTATGCTATAAGTGTCTTAACGACAGGTAATCTATCGAAAATGTTATTTGTACACCAGAATTTACCAAAAGGCATACCTGGTGGGCACGTGCATCCCTCTAGTGATCTTCTGGCACGTGACGTCCATTCTTCTGCCGCCAATTTCTGAAAAAAATAATACATTTGATCGGTCATGGTTCGGAATGGAGCAAAATGAGCAAAATTTCATTAATTAATTGCTAGGCAAGGTATGTTATTCATCTATATTAAAATAGAAACGATACAAATCTATTGCATTTCTATTTTCAAGATCAATGTACGGCCAAGGGTTTTGGATGATGGATGATGAGTGTAATTTAGTCTGACAAAGCGATTCATCTGTCGCGAGATAACACAAAGCATCGTGAGTTGTGTACTGTAAATAATTCGTTCTACCTTGCCTTCAGTTAATTCTGCCTTTATGTGGCCGAATGCATATAGCCGTTGGGTGAGACGGAATTCATAAGGAACAGATGAAACATTCACGAGAAAGTGCTTATTCGATTTGGATAGTCTCTTAGACTTGTAATCGCATTTCACGCCCTTCACACTCTAACCAATTCAACGATAACAAAACAATGTTAACATTGGTATGTCTATATACACATATATATTAGCATGCATAGTATTTCATGTCATCTGTCAGCACAAGCGTAAACAAAGGACACAAATATTAACCTTCTACTGATATAGTAAGAACCTAAATGAAATCTGTTCGGAAGAGCTTGCAGAGGTGTGTTTTACACCTTGCGGGTTAATATGGTCATTTATTTATTGACAGATTCAGAAAAAACAGCAGAAAGTGTCAAACAAGGGATAGCGTAATACTGACCGATGGATTGGTGGCAACGAGCGGCCCATACCCATTGTCCCTGTTTTTGTTAAATGACGAAACGGCTCATATTCCGGAAACCTATATCGCTAATTGAATTATCAGGGTCGAAGGACTTTCCCTGAAGGCACCTCTATGCCCTCTTTGATAAACGGCATGCGGTTGCGCTTTGTTGAAGAAAGACATATAACTATCTCTGTAAAGGCCGAACGACTCTACATTGGTTATTAATTACTAATTAATCCCAGTGGCAGAATTTAAAGGACGATTCTAAACGAATTAAGTTTTCGTTACGTTAAGTAATCGATGTCATTATTGTTTTGGTTTGAAATATTTGAAAAAATCAATCACTTATACTTAGATGAAACTACAACACGTATTGTACGGAACCACAGACAGGTTCGTGGTTTCAGTAAATCTTCTGTCAGTAGGGCGAAAATTCGCTGCATAAACGAACCAGTTAACGAACTGTATGACACATTGCCGCGTGAAATAACACTTGCTCGAGGAATTCCATTATACAGAACAACTAGGATATCATTGCAAAATAAATGTTTGAAAATAACATCAAACAATTGCCGCTTTGACTCCAGTCGAAAGCGATAGCTGTTAGTTATTTTTGCCCTATTTTCAAAACCAATGGTATTAGCAGGTCAACTTCACGGGGCTACTAAATATGATATATTCGATTATGCGTACTACCCGTCCAGTGTTCTCTCTTGTGCTAACTCGATAAGAAAAGGGTCCTAATACTCATTGTGAAAATTCTAGTGATTGCAGGCCGAGGAACATTAAACCACAGCATGAAAGCAATGAGACAATAACGAGGAATTCACAAAAGAAAGAAATATACAAAAAAAATTACAACTATGGCTAAAACGCTTGAGTAAATACTTACGAGCTTCATTCTATTCGTACAGCTTGATTAGTCAAGAATACTGGCGAACACTCGATTGACGAATAAGCAAAAATCATATGCCATTACATTTACAATATCTATATTTATACTCAAGCCTAGCCCCAACCGAAACTTCTATATTCAGTTTGACGATACTTGTGCTTTTTCCTCGTTCATCATTTGACAAGATTAGTATCAATATACCAATAGACAAGACCTCTTGAAACGGTTACACAAAATTTCCATCTACTTCTTTTGTCAAAATTATGAATTGTTCAAGTTAACTTTTTAATATTTTCCCGGATCAAATAAAAGCTACAAAAGGACCACACGGGACGGCGCACCCAATCACGAACGATGCCTCGAACTTCAAAATATATATTCTGTAAAATCAGGTCCGGCATTTGTTTCGTAAGCCTGAGAACAATAAGTTAAGAACGTCTCTGACGGTGGTGGTCTTCAAACAATAAATAAACAATACGCTCTGAGGAAATCGAAGTAAAACTGTTTCAAAGCGTTACCTTAAAATTAAACGGAAATCCAAGGAAAGTTTTTTGAGGACGGGTACCATTCGGTTCTTTAGAATCTAGTTCCAAATGGTTTTGCTGCCTTAGTTGAATTTTAATAACATGTTCGCATAATAAATTCAATTAAAAAACCGTTGTACTTCTGGGTTCTCAGCAAGGCATTGAAGACAATATTTTCTGGTGTGAAGCTTGTGTTTTCAAATATCATTAATCTTATGTAGTGATGGAGCGAGAGACCAAGGAGCGAAATAGTTATCATATTGAAGCACATTTCAGGAATCGTTATTACCACCTACACACACCAATTAAACTGAAGCCCATTAGAGTACCTTTGTTTGATGGCTAATTTGTAACAAGTATTTACACCGACTGCGGTTATAAACAAATACATACGGAAAACACCGTGGTGTAAATTAAAAGTGTCTACTCAAATCCCATACCGAGTGCCCTCTTTCGAAGTGGTAACTATGAACAGATACTTACAACAAGTTAAAAACAATTGTCTAATATCAACAGTATACATTATTTGTCTGACGAAATTACCAATGAGTAATATCTACATATAAAACATCGAAAAATTACACTCTACACATAGAGTAGAAGGTTATTTAATTAACCACGAGGCTACACAAGGGAGTTTAACCAGTAGTAACTTCCTTTCAAGAGAAATCTCGATGCGGAACCTTTGTAAACCAATTAAGGTTTGAAGTCAATTATTTATCGCGCATCAACAGATTAAATCGTGTTCTTTCTTTTCTTGGTACTAGGTTGGAACCGGGGTGCAGCAGAGATTGAAGTCAAAATTCTCGCGATCGTCAAAGGCCCGACCCTATACAACTCTTTAGGAAACTACATCGTGTATAGCTTGTGTACGGAAGCTAGATTTTCTGTTTAACTAGATAAACATTAGCTAGATACCGATATGAGAAAATGATTTGCTTCCGACCGAGTCAGTCTGTACATACAAGTATCCTTCTGGGGTCGATTAGGCGAATAAACAAGGTAAAGCTATGTGCGATAAAGCAAAGAGCAATCTTATAATACTGTAGGTTCATTAAGTTCTGTTGCGGAACAGTTCATCAAAATCCAAGAATCTCCTATAGGAAACTGCGTATGCCCTTTCATACATAGACGGGATATCGTATATAGAACTGAACAGCGGATCGGACAGTGAACTTTCCAAAAAAAATCAGACCGCAATCGGAAATATCAATGGGATCAACCGTTTCTTCGGGACATATGGAGACTAGATCACTTTTACCATTTCCTAATTAGCCTATACTATACTACTTGATTATCCGAATAAACCTTATAAAATTTTGACGTGGCTTACGACGGGCGACAAAGCGTCTCATATTTGAGGTAGCTAGGGCCTTTGTCTACTGCGCAATGTGTAATTTGCACGACAATACAAGCTACGACGGCATTGGGTAAACATGCAACGGAGAAATATCGCCAGAACGTCGTCGGCTGTTGCAAAATCTTCGTTACCTATCCCACCTAATCTATATTATATCGGTTAGGCCAGTGAGTACATGTAATACCACGTTTCTTACACAGGAGAGTAATTACTATCAAGACAAAGTCTAATTGTTGATAAATTGCAGTCATTTTCAGTAATGATAACAATTATCCAAAAATTAGCTAACGAAAGAAGTACACGACTCAAAGCGGCAATATCGATACGCTATAGCTACGTAAGACAATACAGGATAACCCAAGGATTAAAATCAGCGTAGTAGTATTAAACCTCACCTTGTTCAACATTTCTTCCATTTTCTTCTCAGCCAACATGAAATCGATCCCCGGTGTCGTTCTTCCGATCTGCATTTCTTCCAGTTTTGTCGATAGGCTGAGGTATTTTTCTTGTAGGGTCAGGACTTCGTAACCGAATGTGGTTTGTGACTCTTCGAGCTTGAGAACCTTGTTAGTCATCAATACGACCACGATCAGCAGCGCAGCGCAAGCGGCTGCCAACACGGTAAAAAATACAACGTGTCCCCGTGTTGGAATGCTTGACGGAACCGCAGATACGTGGTTGCGTTTCACGATCTTTCTTTTCAGTTCACCTTCACAATGTTCGTTTTTCCTCATTCTTTCCGATTCGAATTTCGAATGGAATTTGCCGGCGTCTCCGTCACTTTTCCCCATAGCTCTGCAACAGGATCTTCCAAGCTGAATTAAAAATCAGTAGTAGTTTGTATTAGTCGAGTCTGTAGATTAGCTACTGATATGATGACCACGGCGACCAAATACTAGTGCGATCGAAGCAAAATTCCAATCTGTTAATCAGTAAACAACACGATTAATATTAGCATTCCACCGTACTCCTACATATATGCAGAAGCTGCTGCAATAGACGAACTATCCACTCGTAAAATAGTACATGCACTATAGGTCTTTTACTATCGCAATGAAATCCACTCTGCTCTATCATGTCTCTCCTCTAGAGGTTGTCCCGCAGATGAAGTAGTATCTCGCTCTGTAACACGGGGGAATTAAAAGGCATTTGGCCGATTGATAGGGAGAAAAAGGGAGACATCACAATTCGCTGTAGCGAAATCCCTAAAGAAAACAAATCAAAGATTCATGACTCGCGCTAAACCTACCTCACTCTCTCTAGTTTCTAAGCAATTTCCCAAGACGTTGTTTGATATCGCTCGTAAAATCGTCGTTGCTTTGTCCAACAACTACGCTTGTTCATAGCTATGATATGAAGCAGTAATCACAGTCACCTATGGCAAATAAGGGCAAGCTATTCACTGTTTATGGCCATGTAATCGAGCTCCTTGTTATATTAACTTCAAGCTTGTACACCGAGTCATAAATACCATAAGAATGTTGGTAAATCTTAATGGCCTTACTACGTTGAATGATTGCATATGTGTCAATTGAGGTTCTCGACACTTCGTGTAGCGTCGAATCTTTTTTCTTATTCTTTTCATTCTGCTGTCTGGCGTTTTCCTTCACAATGTTATCTATCACCTGGTGCCTGCTACGGGATTACGGTTTACAAACATGATCTAGGACAATCCGAACATAGGAAGCAACTGTAACTCACGCAGTGCTAATTCCTGATGGCGGTGATGCTCCAACGATACAAGCGTACTAATTAATAACATCGTGACAGGAGTGAAGGCGCCTTTTACCTTAGCACTTCTACGTGTTTGATCGCAGTACACCAAGTACTGTAATAGCAGATGCTATATATTCGCCGCCTCATTACACCACGGAAATGTCGTCGAAGCACTGAACTGAAACGAAGTTGCAAATTGTTATTTTGTATAATACCACTTATATTTAAGGCTGTAAATCACCTAAACGATTCGGAAAAATAACATATTCGTGACCTTTCTCCTCCAGAGAATTCACTTTTTTGTGGGAAGCCTTCAAAATGTTAGCCTGAAACAAAACAAGTGGTATGACTCATTCAGAAGGAGATACCAATACCCGCTATCACGCAATAGAGAAGTAGTAATTACAGGAAAACACGTATGTTAGTAATGAACAATAATTATTTCTGGGGCTTTAGGTCACATTGGTCACACCAATTACACCAATAATGGGTAACTTTACACTGTACCCCGTATCTTTTGTAGGAAACAATAAGTCTACCAGTACGAATTATTTATAACTTGCAAATGATAGGTACCAACAACAATGGAGGGGGTGGAAACTGATGTCAGTCTACCCGCTAATGATAATAAAGCTGGAGAGAATGATCCTGATATGCAATTGAATTACCCAATAAATAAATCTGTCAATATCTTGTTCATATTTCAGCAATTAATACCCAAATATTTCAAGTGGGACATGCTGCTTGGATGGTCTCTGCAAAGAGCATACTTTTCCATGCACTTAACATACCCTGTCTGTGATTCTTAAGCGCGGCGCATAGCTTCCTAATGTCAATTTCATTAATTTTAATTGTATCATCGAAATTGTAGAAATTCCGCAGGCAACAATACAGGAGGCAAAAACGCCTGGAATATAATACGCGCACCACAGGTTGGATACTGCCAGACTGACTCCGTGAGATTATGATGTCAACTCCTGTAAGGAATCCAATGCCGAAGACGACAAACTAACATATGTTTATGGATAAACAAGAGACGACTATTGTATGCTGTGTGGTGTGTCTATTTATAGTTCATGTAGGGTGACTAGCCCGAGAACTTATCCTATCTGCTATTGTTTCTAGCGCTCCTCTCAAGTGGAATGCGGTTTCAGGAGGAAAATGATTTTTCTTTGCCAAAGACAGAGCGCGTCAACTAAATATATGTGGTTAGGCAAACGCTAGGCGCCAGGGATCAGATCTCGATAAATACCTACAGTCTAAGTGCTGCTATCCGTTTCGCATTAACGCCGGCGATATTTCACGCGAGCCTCGTTCCTATTCTATCACTTGCTGGACATGTATCCAATACGATGCAGTATTGTTATAACTGAGCATTCGTTTAAGTCTATACAAACCATTAGGTTTGTTGATAGCTCCCTGGAATTTGTTNCTGTCAAGGTATGTCTATTACCCTCTCACGCAGCAATATCACACCAGAGTACATACCAGTAAGTAGGCTTCAGAATTAGCTTCATTGTTGACTGCTTATGAGCAAATTTACATCTCAGAATTCAGGGTTACCATACTCAGCTTATATTCAATAAGCTACATAGAAACAAGCTAGGTAGAAAAGCAATTATTACAGTCTGTAATAATCACTAACTCCCCTTTACCACGATTGTAAACCAACCAAACCACCCAAATTCGACACCACGTGTACTCACCTTCAAAAAGCGTGAGTTATGTATGACGTCAGATTCTTGGTTCCGTGTAGATTGACGTCATCTGAGATAGAAACACATATTTAATATGCTAATTTCATAGATATCAATTGAGGTATGTGCCTAATATTTCACCTACCCCTCTATATTTAACTTGCGTTTATTAGTTAGGCAGCCTCAGAAAGCTACGATACTTTCTATAGAAATCGACCGACAATACAACAAACTTAGCAGCTCGTTCAGGCAGGAAACTTATATACTTTGCTTACGTCAAACAGTGACGTCAAAGCATTTCGGTTACAAGAGAATACTGTATCATTCAATAGAGGGCACTGCTACTGCTGTATACGGAAATAAATATATATTTTTTTCTGTACTTTTCATTCACCATTAAAAGAAAGTTCCGAATGATTTAAATTAGACGCATACTCGATTGCAAACATTTTCCGTAATTAGTTATGGCTATTAAGTGTAATGCATTTTCAATTTGGAGATATTTCAAGTCTATTCCATTCTGAAGCCAATACTAGGTGAAAATTTAGCAAATTTGAACTCCCGCTAGAAAGTTCTGCATAATTGTAACATAATTCTAGTTTTTTTCAATCCCGTTACTGTATTCATTCAATGTGAAATTTTGAATCCGTGGGTGACATCTGGAGGACTTTCATTCTCGTATCTGTATTCATTCACGATGAAATGAAATTTCAATACGTGGGTGACATCTAGCGGATTTTTATTCTCGTAACTGTATTCATTCAATGTGGAATTATTAATACGTGGCTGACATCTAGCGGAATGAATTCCCCTAATCAGCAAGCAATGTGGATGTTCCCTCATAAACTTCAACAGCCCATTTCACTCCGTTTGCCTCAACCACTTCACCATCAGGAAGAAGTTTTGCTACATCTTCCGGGTATCTGAGAATTGTAAAATAATAATATACATATTTCTACATAATAATGAACGCATGACACAGGGAATTTGCGATTCCTATGAATCACTGCTACAGAATTTGTTTCCATCAGTGATATCAGAGGATTATAAAGAGGAAGCTAATGTATATGAAAAAACAGGGTTTCAATAACCAACAAGAAAAAGTACTTACTCATCTAAACGCAAATATTTACTGTCATCAATCTCTGGTAAAAAAGTATCACATTCAAAATCAGCCATTATCTTTGTAATGTAAAGACGGCCACATATAGGAGAGTCATTGATCAGCTGCAAGAGATGACCATGATTATTTTCTAGTTGAATATTAAAAATCAAACAGCCAATTATTATTCAACAATGTAAGACGCTAGAACAGAACTTTTATCATACAAAGTAACTGAAATTTCATCGCGAATCATAACCATACCTTGTATATCTCAGCACCGCCAATATTAAATACTTCATTAATCTTGCTTGTCCATTCTCCAGATGACAGTAGGTCTTCTAATTCTTTGAGAGAATGTACTAGTGCATCCTGACAATATAAATCTTATGAGATCACTTCAGTCCAAACTGTGAAATTTTAAAAATTATTGTGTGATATTACTCAACCCCAAATGGACGATTAATTCAGAAATTTAACTCCATGAAACCCTACTTTTTCACTCACCATTCCTTCCAGCTTTTCAGATAACGATCTAGACATCACAATATTGTACCGATCTTTCAGAGGCTTTTTTATCTCTTCCCAAGTTTTTCGTCCCATCACGACAGCATTTTTCTTGCCTTCGGGAGGAAACCCCTTTGTGAATTTCTGAAAATGTGCCATTTCTTTCCTTATAAAAAGAAAGAAATTAAAAATCACCGCAACACTGAAGTTTACATTTTTAAAATCTTCTATTCACAATATTTCTAATATGGGAATCTAACACATAGAAAAACATGCACAGAGGTTACTAGACGCAAATATAACTGGCTGTGTCGGTTTCGTAACACATGCCAGGCACAACAACCATGATCATAAAGTTGGGCTGACTTACTCTAAACGCCAGGGAAGTGTGCCATCTTTCCCGATACCACGATTGTTGCAGCACGCTGCAATAGCGTGGATTTTCATTATTTCAAACTAACCGAAGAAAAGTGACCACGAACTATTGACTTCTCACTCACTAGAATTATAGTCGAGAACAAACTCACTGTTGCGTTATCTACTCCGGAAAAGTAAAAATGGTATGAATTGCTCCATCGCGGCTTCTTGAAGCGTATCTCATTCGAGTTCATGAAAATAGCGGGAAAACGTTTCTTGTTCCTTCATTCGTTCACAAATAACTTCTGAGAATATCATAGCTTGATGTGTTTTAAAAATGATGACCTATGACCTGCACGAAGGTTTAAAATTTTTCCTTTTTAATACAAAAATCCATTTTTAGACCCCTGTACTCACACGAACGGCCCTCCAAGAGTGAAATTTAAATCTAAGAGTTTCTGTGTTCATTACCCTTAACACAAAACTATAAGGAAGGTCGTGGTTCAAATTTATGACCTATGGCTGCTAAAAATGTCTATTTTTCAAGAAACATCCATTGGCCCCTGCCACTCACACGAATGTCCCTCCGAAATAACTCTCTCCGGCAAATTTCACGATAGAGCACCAGTAGCCGTCTATAGACTTTATGATATATCGTTCCTGCCCCGTCAAGTGCCTTGTACAAGATACGCATGTGTTCGACGCTAGTCTCAATGTAAGCTAATAAAACAGAGCACATATGACCATATAAGAGCAACTAAAATACTGTGCTATATTAGTAGTTCCAGAATACCCCAAAAACATAATCAGTCAACAGACATTTATAGAAAGCAATACGTTTGATATGAATCTTTCATTTGGTTGCACTAGGCCCTAGGAAGTAACA